>LGRX02033187.1:0-97116 GCA_001247695.2 Cymbomonas tetramitiformis | reverse complement strand
TAGGGGACAGAGAAACATCTTATATTGCAAGACTTTTGAAAATCATTGCAGGAGGGTTTGAAGAAAGTCGTTTGATTGCTGCACAGCTTCTGTTTCTGTCATGGTCTCACTGCTCGAGATGTCAACTGTATGCGGGTCAGTGTTTAAGGTGGTGGTGGTGTTTAACAGAAACACGTCTCGCCTATTTTTGGTGTGTTGCCTACAGATTCTTGAAAGTTTTTTAAGGAGAGGTTTAATCTTGCCACGGGGAACACCTATCGTGTTGAGGACAGTGCCAAAGAAGGGAGGGAGGTACCCCATAAGTGTAAGTACTTTGGGCCATTTCACGGTGCTTATGAAGGGCTTGGAATTTGCATTGGTGATTGTCGTGTCATGGTGACCACCATAATAATAATGCTCAGCATCATTCTGATGATAGGGAGGGTCTTGAGTGGGCCATGGGCACAGCGAAGAAGGAAGTACTTTGTCGCTTTCGTTCAGAACTTCATTCCAAATATCAGGGCTGACTCCTGTGTATTCTAGCCTCTTCTCCGTGACTCTGGACTTAGGAAGGACATTGAGGAACCATCTGGCAATCTTTTTCTGTGTAGGCCTCCAGTCAAAGGCTGGTTGAGTATCACTGGGTGCACTGTCTATAGCTATGATAACGACATCCGAAAAGTCATCCTTATAGCATCCGCCACCTGGAAGAACGTACGGGTCGTCACCCGTCCAATAACCATGTGGGATAAATGGAATAGTGTTATGCGGGAATCTGAAAACAAGTTTAAAGCCTTTATCAAACCATCTTTTTTGGTTTTTGGGAGACAGCGGAAGAATCCATGTTCCTGAAAATCCAGGGACGGTGTTGGCCGCTTTATGTCCCATTTCCAAGGTAGTCATAACCGCCGAAGATTTGCCCTTATCCTTCCCATCAAAGGGGGGATTTCCGTAAACGATTCTGCCAATGCCTGTTATCGGGTCCACGTAGGCATCCCAAGCGAGACCATCAAAGCCGATTTTCCCATGATGGCAGAAGGGCCTGAGGGCTTTTTTCATTCTTGTGGTGGGTATGCATCTTCTCGAGTAAATTCTAGGGTGGGCATTTAGTGGGTTGGAGAAAAGTTCACAGCCGTTTTTGTCAAGGTTTCTGTCATCCACCAAAATATCTAAGAGGCTTCTTCTGATTGCGTAGCAGTTTTTAGGATCTCCCGATTCAAACTTACATGCATTGAGTGCTTCATGAATATCGTGTGCCCTATTCGAGTACTCCGCAAGTGAGCATGGGACTGCTTTGTTAGAAAGGCAGTGCCAAGCCAAAAGTTTCCAAAACTCTTTCTTTTGGACATATTGGAGTTCGGGATATTTAATTGTTCCCGTAACATGGTCCACTTCGGGCTTAGCGGTCACAGCAATGGTATTCTTTTTTGAACTTGAAGGACGGTACATGCTAGCTTCCGGGAGAGCGTGTACGTATAATTCCTCATTCATTTCCTGTCTTATTAGGTCAGCAAGTGGAAAAAGTTTCGATGGCTGTGTTTTGATGTATGTGGTACCTTTTCCAGGGTTTAGTAGTTTAGGCTTTTCTGAGATTTCTTCAGCGATGATTTTCCTTAGTTCGCTATCTTGGGTTGTTCTAAGACTATATAAACTATTATTATGTCCTGGGCATTCAAGTTGGATGTGTTCGAAGGTGCATTTTGTATTCTGTTGGCAGTAGGGGCAGTTTTCAGTCCCAATTTTCCCCAGTTTAAACGTGCTGGAGAGGCTTGAAGACCTAGGAGTTCTCTGCTTCTAGAAGCGGTGAAAGCTTTGGGTGTTATTTTGGAAATATCTTTAGTGGGGGCGGTGTTATTCTCGTTGAGCATTCTCAGGTACTTCCCTTGGGACTGTAGAGTTCTCCAAGTATGATAGTGTGAGAGTCGTTGAATTCTTCTGATGTGACTACGGATATCGCCTAAGATATGGACCTCAAAAAAGAATAACGATAAGGGTAGTTCCTCGGCAGGGTCGTAGCGGGAGATGTCTAGACAGCCCCCTCTGAATGAGGCTCTTTTAGCAGTACGGTCCACTCTGTCATGGACTTTGTCATTATTGTGACCCCTAATCCATTTAAGGATGATTTTACTGTGGTCTCCTTCACTGTAAAAGCCAAGTTCTTCTAACAGTAGGCGAACAGCCTGCACATCTCTGCGATTAGCTTCACGTAATTTGTCCCGAGCACTCATGGACCTGCCATCCTTTGTTACAGCAGATATTGCTGCCATGGAGTCAATGGCATGTACCATTGGAGTAATGGATTTGAGGAGTTTCTCTTTTTGTTCTGTGAGTAGAAATCGCAGTCCCGCAATTTCAACAGATGTGCTACTCGGGTTTTGGATATCTTCCTTGATAAGAAGCCCCGATGCGGAGAAAGTTCGTGAGGGGGGGATATTCATCTTCCGAACAAGTGGCATCCCGTTGTCAAAGTTTTTTATGGCATATGCTGCACCACTGCATGCTGTTTTCTTTCCAGCAAATAGAGAACCATCGCTTGCCATATCATAATCTTCCATTTGTTTGCTCTTTTCGGCGTTGGGGGTGGATTCTTCTTCCGAGTCGCTAGGGCAGCTGTATTCACTTTCTTCCTCCGCAGTTTTGTTTTTCATTCTGGCAATAATGGTCTCATACTGTCTGTCTGAGATGTAATCATAGTGTGAGTTAATATCACTGACTGTAGCAAGGACAGAAGAGGGCGGGTCCATATGGTCATTATATTCGAAAATAGAACCTGCTGGAATTAGGATGCAACCGTCATCGGTGATGCTATATTCAAAGTCGTATTGAAAACTGTTGGTACCTTCGATTCTGACAAAGGCATTAGGGTTTATGGCATTGTTACTGTATTCTGTATATTGTATTGACATGGCCTCTGAGTCAATATTGGTAATGTGAATAAGAGAGATGGAATTTCGGTCACCATTTCCTTTCCAATGAAATTCACCCGTGTCGGGGGGTACTATGTTGTCTCTATATTGTTTCTTGACATATCTGGCCTGTGGGTCCAAATCTACAGGGTTTTGAAGCATTTCCTTTTCGATTTCGGTTAGCCATCCAGGGGGTCTATTACCGTTCAGCCTGAAAAAGCCTTTGCTTTCTTGCCAGTTTTTTAACATTCCACCGCAGGGAGTCAGAAAGGAACCTGTGTGCTTGAGGTTATATTTTTGTATTGCGGAGGTAACATTCCTCGACATGTAGAGTTGTCTGGGAAGGGTGGTGATTAATGTGGTTTCACCCGCTTCATTTTCAGGGTAATTTTTAGAGTCGATAGCGTATCCAAGTTTTGCCATAATGTGACCTGTACGCCTAAACCAGTTAAAGCGTTTGTCTTTTGTGTGACTGTAGGTTGCATAGTGTGATAAGGGGAAGCCCGAGATGGCATTTTTACCCATTTCGTTGTTCATGTTTTGAATTATTATTTTAAGCCATAGATTGCTGTTTCTACGGTATAGTGAGATGAGGTGGGGATCAGTGATACGGTCCGTGTGGTTGTGTTGCCAATATTCGTGTTCATCTGCAGAACACAGGGTGTTCATAGTTTCAGTAATACACGACGCGGTTACAATATCAAAGACACTATCAATACCGTACCCGCCTTGGCAGACTGCTGTCCAGATTATTTGGTGATTGGTGTCAACTGGGCAGCCCAAATATTTAATTATAAACGAAGCTACCATTTTGTCTAATTCAATTGCGACATTCTTTGAGGAGTTGACAATTGCTGAGGTAACTTTAAGGGGGCATGCCATCCTCGGAACTACAACCGCATTTATAACATATCTTAGCTGGTGTAGAGTCATGTGTTGCAGGGTATTAGGGTAGATTTAAGTCTGTCGATAAGGATTTCCGCCTGTTTGTCCCATTCCCCATTTAGTGCAAACCATACTCCGAGATATCTGTTTACCTCTTTGCTGTTGGAGAAATCGAGGAATTCTGGTGACTCAGGGGGTATCCATTTCGAATCAATGGAAGGACTTGAGTCATTTGTATTGGGCTCCAGATGACCCCCTGAGATGAGTAAATCATCGGACAGGTCATATCGCGTTACCGTTTTGCCCTGAGGTTTGCTGCGCTTTCTGTAAGAGTATTCGGATTTCTTAACATTGATGGGAATACCGATGAAGCTCATAAATTCATTAACTATACCTAGCATGTCTTGAACTTCGTCTTTAGTTTTCCCCACGACAATGATGTCATCACAGAAGAACCGTGCAAAGATATTTAAAGTGGTGTCCTTTTCTAATAGGTTTTAGGAGGGAGGAATAACATTATTTCCTGGTTTGTCTGGTCTATGGCGTTCCGAGTTCAGGTCATATCCCTATGTGGTTCCTGTCGAGTTTACACCGTTTGCTCTTTTTGCTAACCAAATTGCCAGAATGTCCATAATGGCTACAAACCTTAGTGGGCTCAAAACTTCTTCCTGAGGAACTCCACATTCGAGGGACCATTCATCTGTGAGGCCTTCTTCAGTGAGTACCATTCTAGAGGCATCATTGGTGATGTCTGAGATGATGTTAATTATTTGTGATGGGAGTCCTAACTTTCTGAGCGCTACATTGCTCATCCAGAATTCAGCTCTGTCAAATGCTTGTTTGAGGTCCAGGTAAACTACGTGGAGGTCTTTGTCGTATCTATTGGCATCCGATATTGCTTCATTCAAAATTTGGAGTGAGTCATCTATGTTTTTATTCGGAAGAAAGGCATCTTGAATGGGAAAGAGAATGGGGTGGGTGTTGAGTATTGTTTTGAGACGGTTAGCAATTATTGTGTTAAATAGTTTAAGACCCGTTTCCAACATTGTGAGAGGTCTGGAATTATCTATTGTACATGGTGCAGAGGGGTTTTTAGGGATTGGAAGGATGACTCCAGATTTTGCACTCTTAGTAGGAATTCTCCCAGTTATAAGAATGTGGTTAAAAGGTGAGACAGTAACTTCTTGAAAATTCTCTGGGCCCTTGATCCACTGCGAGTATCTCATTCCTGAGGGTCCTGGTGCTGTGGAGATACCACAGTCCGAGTATGCTTGTTGAAGTTCTTTGTGCGTGATTTCTGTCAGTAGTCTCGCGGCGGCCGTATCGGGGATTTTAGGGCTATCCTTGAGAATGTCAGTGAGCCACTGTGGGAGTTCCTCTGGCTCATTCGGGTTAGTAGAAAATAATTTTTTATTTTTGTATTCATCTAGTGTTGTGTTTAGTCTTTCTGTCTTTGTCTCAGGTATCTTTCCATCACTACCTAGGGTAGCGGCTGCACCTTTTTCAGTAGGTTTCATCTTTCCCATGACTGTGTCTAGAAACCTCGAAAGGTTAGTTGAGAAAAGATGCTGCAGGGCTTCTTTTTCTCGAAGTTTGCGTCGTTCAATGTCGGTGTCTCTGCTTTTTTGAAAAGCATTTCTGATTATTACATAATTTTCATGCAATCGTAATCTCCATGTGGCTGCTGCTTCATTGAGTTTGGGTTGGAGCGCGGCAAACGGTAGTGTGCGGGCAGCCTTTTTGGCTTGCTTTGGAATGTTGCTGACATGAGTTCTTGTATCCAAATATTTGATGGTGCGGCGTACTGTGTTTAGCCATTTGTATATATAGTTAGATACTGCTGATGGTTTTTCGGACCTCCCAGTTTTGTTCAGATTCTTGGTGCCAAAGGCGTCACTTGCCGCCTGATGTGCCAATTTGTGCAGGGTATCCCATGTCGCGTCAGGGTGCATTTCCTTGAGGCCAGTGCCGCCGTTTCTAGCTGCTTCCGATCCATTATCCATTTCGAGTGTGCTATGTAGTCTTTCAGTGTAGGACACCCAGCCTGTAGCGCATTGGAATAAATGGGTGGTGCAGTCTATTTTTTCCGAATGCATCTCAGATCCGTACAGGTTCCAGAATTTAGCAGGCATATGGGGTTGTAGAAGAATATCCCAGCTGGTCACGTGATCATCTGTGCTGGATTTCGTGATTTTCTTAACTTCCAGTGAGCTGAATGAAAGGTGTCGTTTGAGATAGGCATTTACATCTTTCTTATTTAGTAGGTGTGGCGAACCTATATGCCAGATGTTATCTTTGTCGTTATGGCCTAAGTTGAGACCACCTTCTGGCATCCCCTTTCCTCTAGAGAGTAAATGAGCTGCATGCCATGGGCTATTAAGGTGAATCCACCATTCTTTGGGTTTGTTGTGCCATTTTAAACATTGTTCTATGTTGTCGGTCTCTTTATTTTTAGCTATGAGCTTGCTCACTGTTATGGGGCTGCCGTCAGTATTATCCCGTTTAAGATCGAGATCAGTGGTGTCACCCTTGATGGTGCTGATAGCGTCTCTTGCTTTGTTTTTATTGATGCACGCGTGCACAAGTTCATTTGTGCTGTATCCGTTTGCTTCAAGGAGACCTACAATATCTTTCTTGTTTATTTTCCTTTTTGTATCCGTGTTTTTGTTTGTCATTCTGATTGGGTGACCTGGGTACTCATCATGTGTGGTTTCCTTGGCACCATTAAATCTAGGTGTTGGCAAAGTTGTATCTGAAGTTATCTCAGGTTTAGTATCGTTTTGAGGGAGCTTAAATTCAGCCCATACTATCCCGTGGTCGGAGATGATATAAGGGTTTTCCTCCGTCCATCCAGATTTAACTGTCATTTCTGCCATAGTAGAGTTTGCCATGATATGAGTGAGCTTTGCTTTTGAGTTTTTGGATATAACATGTGTGAAAATTTCTGTGTTTGGGTTTCGGTCCATTATCAGTTCATTGAGGGAACATTTGTCATTGTTGAAATAAGTTAGAAGATGCTTATTCTTCTCGACATGCTCTTGATATGACATGTAATTTCCACCCGACACCCGCTGATTTGGGGTAATAGTACAGTTTTTGTCACCTATCTCTATGTAGGCCTTTTTTGGATTATTTCCTGCCTTTCCTGCCCAGTCAGTGAGTGTGTCATATAATTCCTTTTGTTCATCTACTAGTGTGGCATCATTCATGTAACCGCTGGCTATGTAGAGCTCCAGACCGTTATTTCCTGAAAATTTTGTCATTACTGCCCTTTTTGCATCACCATCAATTGTGGTAACCGAGATGGAAAGTGGTAAACTTTTCGGGTTCCATAAGATCATGGAACCAATGGAAGCTCTTTCGTTTACATGAGATGTGCGGAATTGGATTCCTTTTTGTGTCATTAGGATTTTAATTAATGCAAGGTTTTCAGTATTCACTTTGGTTTCTGATATACAAATTATATCGGCCCGTTTGTCAATTAAAAGATTGCAGATTGTTTCTAATTTAACCAAACTGTCTTTATCTTCTTTGTGGTGTCGGAGGCCTCTCATATTCATACCCATTATGATCAGACTGCCAGAGTGTTGTGCTAGTTGTAGTTTTGTAAGTCGGTCTAATTCTTCAGATTGTTTACTAACGCTTTTGTGTTTTGCTTTTTGTAAGATGCATCTTCCATCTGCGTCATAAATGTTTTCACAATCAAAGATTTTGTTTGTGCATTTGGTCTTTTGGATTATTCTCTTTTGTTTATGAGAGTGTTTCCTGCGGTATCCATGTGGCTACTATCCTTAATCCAGATCCTCCCACAAGAATCTAGCGCAAATGGGCATGGCGACCTTGTATGTCGTATATAGTGGCCCGGCATATGCTTTGGGGCAATATTTATGAACCTTTTGAATTATCTATAACATTTCTTTGCTTGAAATGTCGATGGTTTGACCTTTAATCTTAGCGTGGTTTGGGTGGGTGCTTTCACAGAATTTTAATCAAAATGCTAGATCCTACCACAAGGATCTAGGGTACCGACAACTCTAGGCCTTGCTACACGAGCTCGGGTTGGTGCGTATGTTGTTAACCCTCGAGAATATGACCAAAACTAATTTTGTAAGCCCTTTAATATCATACTAGCCGGATTAATCGCCGCATATGCGCATGCCATGGTGCAGTACCGTTGAAATTCGATATTTATATCATTATCAGGGTCTGAAAATCGTATTCTAGAACCTCTAGCGGTATTTCTAACCGTTCAAAAAATCCCCAAAAAATCCCAAGGAGACTTTGAAGTCATATTAAATTACTGAAGTGCTCACCAAGGCAAAGATCTAGCCTTAAAGCTTTAAATGGACCAAGACTCACGCCCAAAATGCGAAATTATCCCCATACTTAAGGAATGTGTATATTTTACCCCTGTGACCGCGTTCGTGTGATGTGTCCGATATATATTATCCAAGTCGTATTTTGACCCAAACATGATTAATATACATGCATACCTTGAGATATATCATGTCTATGGTGGCAAAGGATCGATATACCATTGGCAAAAAATTATGGAAGATACACCCCGCTTTTGAAGCTTTAAAAGGCGTAGCAGTTCAAAGTTTGGTTGGGGCATGCTATAAATGCATTAGCTAGGAGTATATATGATGGATT
This sequence comes from Cymbomonas tetramitiformis, assembly GCA_001247695.2. Classification (NCBI taxonomy): domain Eukaryota; kingdom Viridiplantae; phylum Chlorophyta; class Pyramimonadophyceae; order Pyramimonadales; family Pyramimonadaceae; genus Cymbomonas; species Cymbomonas tetramitiformis. Next base: position 88,693 of record LGRX02033187.1, on the reverse strand, counting down.
CTCGTCAAACCACGCACCACACTACTTAGTATAGGTCCCATGTGGAAAGTATTCCTTGGTGTCGACTTGTAGAAAGCTCGTGGGGCGCCTAAATAAATTATTGAAAAAGTGATCCTTGTGGGAGGATCTAGAGCGTTCTATGGCTACTGCCCGACGGTCCTTGTCATAGGACCGGAAATCGCGTCCGGTCCTATCACAAGGACCGGAGCTTCGGGAATTTTTTGGGCGATCTCTTGACGGTCGGAGACCCTATCTTCCGTATCGTAGTACCCTTAGAACCTAAACTTAGTGCCAATATGCGCCACGTACCTTATATCGTCATATAATGCATATATCCAATGCATTTGTACAAGGCACCCTATCATTTTTGGGTTGCAAATCTTGAAGGACGGTGATAAATACCTCTTATCGTTTCATAATTTTTATCCAATCGAATCTGGCGTCTGACAAGCTTGTCAACCTACCAATTTGAACCCTAACATAATATCCAATCATGCGCAAAAGATTGTGCACGTTTTCGATACATATTGGTTCATATATACACCTTGAAGTTTGGGTTTGGGGTTGAAACCCTATCTTTTTGCTAAATTTCACACCTTATTTCTAGGAAGGGAATCTGCCCTTGATGTGCAAATACGAGTGAGGATATACTAGATTTTTCATCCTGCACGTAAAAGTCTTATTCCAGATATATATAATGAATTTTTGAACGCTTTACATAACTGAAAGACGGGCTGATATGCCTTGTATGCATCGGCAAAGTTAAAGAGGTGCGGGGGTTTTTATCACCGATTTTCAGGAATTCCCACATTTCTTCTATGTGTGGACTTAGTGAGCTATATTTGTGGGCATATTATGGGTTTCCAAGGTAGCGCTCATGATATATATCATAAAGAGGTCCCAAATATGTTAGGTTTGGGCGCTATACGCATTCTAAAGCCATTTGATGAGTGAACGAAGCTGCGCCCTTTCCGGTCCTTGTGATAGGACCGGTCATTTTAATTAATTTCAAGCGATGCTACCCCCACTAGTTCCACCATCTGCCCACATGCCCAAATGGAGTATACCGCCCAAACCACGTTCAAGATAAATTCTTTGACACCTAAAAATGATGCCCAAGCACTCATATATCAAGTATATCTAAAAAACGCACTTGCTAGCCCGAATTCACTACGGTCCTTGTCATAGGACCGGACCGTCGGGCAGTAGCCATCTAGGTCCTCCCACAAGGATCTCGGGATAGTAGCCACATGTGTGTGGTGTGCGCTAGAAAGTTTTCCTTTGCCTGAGATGAGGTGATTATAAGCAGTGTAGGTAGGTTTACACTCTTTGTTTTCAGGATTTGGCTTTGTAGGATGTGCATCAATTTTCGGGAGGTGAGATCTTAATGATTGTCGTATGGTTGAGATGGCTTTGTTGTTTTCGTGTTTGGTTATTCTAGCTTCTCTGCCCGTTTGCGGAAGAATTCTAATGTTTAGGTTTTCAAGTTCGTATAATAGATCTCTGTTTAGTTGTGCTGCCGAGAAGAATTTAGTGTTGTGCAGGATGTGGAAGGCTTTGTGGGCTAGTGTAAAATTGAAAACCCCCATGTTGTTCGGGTGTACTCCCAGTTTCAAGGTTATGCGGTGCACACTTAGGTCTTTTGGGAGAGGTGTGAAAATGTCTTTCTGGTGATTATTGGTAGAAATATCAAAATCACAATAAATAATCTTTCTTTCTGGAATTATGTGGACCGCAGTTGACCATATTTCATTTATCACAAGGAGATGAATTTGAATGTTGGTGTTATTCGTATTCGAGGTGTGATGATATTTCCTATGTGATTCAATGGCTTCTGAAACAATTGTTTCATTAGTGGTGTGTGTCTTCCATTCCAGTCTGAAAGTTTCTATCAGAGTTTCTATCTGCTTTTTAGGTGTGGCACCTCTCCGTGTGAGGATATGGTGGGAAGGGGAAGTCATATTTGGGCCGCTGGTTACCGCGTCATTTCCTTTGGGCTCCAGGTTTTTGAGCTCCAGTGTGTTGCGGATAGTCTTGTCCAGCTGCTCTATTTCTTTCCTGATTTTTAATCGGTATTTATGTATTTCCTTTTGCATTGTTTTGTCGCCATACTCCCCGCTACATAGGTCATACTTTAGGTACTCGAAAAATGAGGTCTGGTGGGAACCTCTGTTCCATTGAGCCCATCTGAAAGCAGTTTTTGCTACCCATGTGCCACAGTTGTATGTATCTGTTTGAAATGTATCTTTGCTAATGGTAATTGTGAATACCTTATGTTCTGTGGTGGCTTTGAGATTTTCCAGCCAAGTTCTGAGTGCTACCACAATCGTATTGATGGTTTCTCTTTCGGCTTTATCTCCAAAAGGGTCATATATGTAAGCTTCTATTTTCCCAGGTGAAAACAAGCGGATCATTATGAGGCGCCAGTGTATATTGTCACACACGCCTATTTGTGTGTGGCCATATTTCTTGAGTCTACTGATAATGAGTTGTGTGAATTTTTGGTCCTCCAATGTCATTTTTAGCATCATGTCTGTGAGGTCCATGGGGGCAATGGTACTCGGGTCCCGGATTTTCATTACGTCACCGACATGGGTTGCATTTAACCCCTAAGGGGCGGATGGAATTTCTTGCAAAAAACGGTGTTTTGGGGATTGTAGGCATTGTCGCGTATCGCGGACATCGATGTGCATTCACGTTATCATGTATGCTGTGTATGACCACCATGTAACTTTAAGAGCGCCATAACATGCATCCGTGCACCATATATATTCAGATTTTCGGCATATCCAACCCAGTTTTCATGATTTTGGGACATGTAAAATTTCTCCAATCTCCTATTACAACTTACATTTCGACTTCGTTGGGTGACTATCGTCATGAAAACTTGGGGATTGGTCACATGAACATATTCCCACCCGGTAGCGCACCTGTATACCGGCAAATATACCGACTATGAGCAAAAACGCCCCCCAAAACACCAAAAAAACACCCAAAAAACACTTAATTGTAAATGTTTTCCATACTTAAGGAATGCTTTCCCATACTTAAGCGCAATTGAAGGCGATTGCTTCCTATTTGTGGGGATATATAGCATGTGTCATGCAAACAACCATGCAGGGGACGCTAGTGGACATTGGGCACGCGACATGCCTTCACAACTCCACCCAATTGGGCGGGATCGTCGGGTGTAAGCCTTGATTTCGTATATTTTAAGACAAAATTCAAGCTCTAAAAGGCAAGTTTTCAAGAATTGTCGTAATTGAAAATGTTGCTATGTGAGATATATGTCCTATATGGACTACCCATCCCAGTGATTAGTCATTTGCGACATACACACATGTAGGTGCACGCGCCTTGGAATGCATATTTCGGCAAGCCAAGGGCATGTAGAACCACTTGGATGCACATTCCCACAATCGAATCCGTCCGTATACGGTACAAACCGCCCCTTAGGGGTTAACCACCCCTTTTCTGAGTACAGTGATTGCGTGGCCATCCTATTTCCATCTATTGCATTATCTTCGGTGCTTGCACCACCGCTTAACATCTGATCAGGTTCAGGCATATTATGTTGTTCGGTGTCATTGCCCTTCTTGCGGCGGATTTTACGTTTCGTTATTTTTAGGGGTGATTTTCTTTTAGATTTCTTTATATTTTGGGTCCGTGCCCTCTCCCATAGCCATGCCATTTGGGGGTTTTGTATCATGTATTTCAAGGCGCCCTTGCTGATCCTTTTGCATGCCTTAGGTCTCTTGTGAGCTAAGTGTATTATGACTCTAGGCCCTGGAAAATATTGTTTGGAGTTCAACTTCATTTTGCTAAGTCCCGCCATTAAATGAAAAAGCATGATAGCGGGCCCGTAAATGATTTTTTGCAGTTCTGCTCGTGTCTTAATATTCTCCTCACATCTCAAGAGGTGTCGCATTATGTAATATGTCATAATTGTGCTGCCGCTTATGTCTTTATCAATTATTATCTCCATTTAAAATATGTCTCGGTCCGTGCTGGGTTTACTAAGTACAGTCTTAAGTTCTCAAGGTGACTTGTAGTTTTACCGACAGAAAGTATTGATTTATTTTCGGTCCATATCAGATTGAAAGTATACTTTTTTAAGTTTTCCGTCCACCGCGTTAGATTAGCAATATATCGCCGCATTATTTCCGAGCTCCGTATTAGTTTATCTGTAACCCGCTTGCCTACATCCCGTGTGTCTTTTGCAAGACCAGTGCGCACCTTGCTTCCCCCATTCCCGTGGCTTCTGAGCATTATTGTGCTCTCCGTGTTACGCGTTACACCCACTTGTTGCCTCCCCTCAGCTACCATATCGTTTATTTGGGCATTCCTCTTTCGCACATGGCTTCGTATATGTCCTCGGGTCCCTTCCCTGAAATTTTTTGGTTCTAGGCTCTTTTTTGCAAAATTTCGATTTTTAACGAATTGTGCCTCATGCAATTCGCTTCCGGTCCAAGGTTGTCCGTTTGCCTTTATTTTTTCCTTACTATCCCTTATTGTCATATATAAGCATTGTGTGAAATATTTTCGCCCAATTTTACTCCTACGCACCTCTACCCGTCCCATATTCACTAGGTATCGACTCAAGAGGTTAGGGTTTCCCATTATTTTGGTGCTTATAGCCGCCTTTCCCCCTAAAATCATGTGTTCGTGCCCCCGGGCCTCTCGTAAAATTATTTTATCAGTACTATTACGGTGTATTGCATTCAGTTCTAAGTTGTTTAAACACCAAGCTAAGTTTGCCGTGACCCGCTTCAGGTTAGCAGCAAACCGCTTCGAAAAGTATATGGGTTTATTTGTGTTATTTGTTAACCGCATGTTGTTTTCTAAGCACCGTGTAAATGTTATTAAACTTTCTGTATAATGCATTGAGTTATCAGTATGCCGTGTTAAGTTACCTGCATATTGTGTAGTGTTTCCTGCTTTGTTTTCCCGTCCTCTTAAGTTAGCTAGGCACCGTGTGTGGTTATTTATTGGTATTGTAGTGGATGATATGACACTTCATTATCACTCGCACCGTATGAATTGTGCACACATGAATATATGTGACCCATCATCACCATACTTAAGGAAATTCGGTTGAACAACTGTTGGGGGCATTTTTGGGCATGCGCCATGAACATGCCACCACTATTGATTTGATGTTATGAGTGGGCGATGACGTATCATGGTGTATACCAATGGGGGAAAATACCATATCCTTGATTTGAAGCCTTTAGAGCACTCTCCATAGAGTACGCTCGTTGTCACTTGGCAACAGAACACCCCTGCACTTTCCACAAAGTCCTCCACTCGATAAACCGAGTTTGATGGGCATTGAAGGGTTGAGGGACCTCGCCCAAGTCCCCAATATGGACACTAATACTTCAAAAATATCCAATAGTTGACTACCGTGGTAGTTATGGATGTTTCCGCCCTCATACTGATCCCATACTGCTAAAAACGAATTCGCCCTTACGGTGTTAAGGAACTTATGCCGAACAGTTGCTGGGGGCATTTTTGGGCATGCGCCATGAATCTGCCACCACTATTGACTTGATGTCATGAGTGGGCGATGACGTATCATGGTGTATATCAATGAAAACACATAGCATATCCTTAATTTGAAGCCTTTAGAGCACTCTCCAAGTCTCCATACAGTAAACACTCAGTATTAAGGAATTCACCGTTAAGGAATCAGCCAACGTTGGGGGGCGATTTTTTAGTGATTTGGCTGGCTGGACCCAAAAAAATAAGGAAGAGGTCCGAAATAAGGAAGGCTCGCTGGCTGGCATGCTTTCGGCAATCTTAAAATAAGAAATTGACGCTGGCATAGCTTGACGCGGTACACATGGCATTAGGCTAAGCGAGGCGCATCATTTTGTTGTAATCATTGGTGTTACGGGGTATACACCATCGTATAAGCTATGTATATGATGCCTACTCGTTGGGTCCATTTTACCACGTTCGAAAAATCAGCACACGATTTTCTCGAAAATTTCAGTTTGTGAGGCTGAGGAAGATAACGAATGGCGCTCGGCTGGCTCATGAATCGGGTTCCGTTCTAATGAACGAATTCGTTAACGCTGGCGCCGGCGAGGGGTGGTCACGAATTTAGTGATTTGGTTGGTGGCGCCGATCTCTGTTTCATTAAATATGAGTGTTTACTGTAGAGCACGCTTTTGTCACCTGCAAGCAGAACACCCCTGCACTTTCCACCCAGTCCCCCACTCGATATACCGAGTTTGGTGGACATTAAAGGGTCGTTGAGGGACCTCGCCCAAGTCCCCGATATGGACACCGATACTTCATATATGTCCACGAATAGTTGACTACCGTGGTAGTTATGGATGTTTCCGCGCTCATCGTACGGATCCCATACTGCTAAAAACGAATTCGCCCTTAGGGTGTTAATATTATAGATGTTGGGCATAAGCCTTTTAACCCCTTAGTTGCGGTTGGAATTTTTTGCAAAAATATGTGGTTTGGGGACAATTTAAAGTATTGCGTGATCATGGCCGCATGCACGCATACGACATCATGTATGTTATAGGAGACCATCAAATAAGCCACAACGAATCATGGTATAGCTATATCTATCGTATATCTCGAGATATATGGATTATCCAACCAAAATTTTGAGTATTTTGAGCATAGAAATTACGCATACGTCGTGTGTACGATGCGTGACTGCAGTCTTATTGACCTGTATCATGGTAAAATATCGCGGAAATTAACATGTTAGACTATCCCTAATCCATAGTACGCATTAATACCGCCCAATGTGCCAAAAAATACCAAAAATGGCCAAAAAACACCGAAAAAACACTTGGATTCAAATGTTTTCCTCACTTAAGAAATGTTTTCCATACTTAAGCTAAAACTCAGGTGATTTTGCTCATAAAATGAGACTATGTGGTGATATAATACCCCATGTTGCATGCGAGACTGGCGTTGGGATCCATTTCTATCGTATATTTCCACATGGCCATGTATATGCTTACCAATACGGGATGTTTATGGCTTGGTTAGCTACTTTTCAAAGCCAAATTTAAGCGCAAAAAGACACAAATAGACAAATTTGGGTTTGGAAATACTAACACGTGAGAGATATATCGCACTAGTATATGTGCTATACTATTGGTTAACCTGTAGCCATATATCATGAGTGCACCCACAAACCTTACAATATGCGATGCGCAAACCGCGTATATGCAGTTTCATGGTAAGCCACGCTCTCATTTTCGAGGCCGTGTTGAGAATTCTCAACGTGTCGCAGCTAAGGGGTTAAAAATGGGGGTCACGATACGTTTTTGAAAGTTATTGGTCCACGATTGATGGGAACACATTGTACAACAGAAGTGCAGTGCGGTTCGTTTGACCCCATAAACGATGCTACAAAATACCCCCCAATTAGGGTTAGTGACGTAGTGGAATTTTTAAAAAGTGAAAACATGTCTATCGGGGAACAATTTGCTCACAATATGGGTCCTTTCACGGGGAGCCCAACCTTTCCCCCCCACTGTAAGGGGGGGGACGGTGGGTCACCTGTCATTCACCCCTCGACCTGTGTTGTCACCAGTCACCGTGTCACAGCGTTCCGACTCATAAAACACTTTGCTCAGTATTTCATATCATCTTAGCACACAGTGAACCTCTGCCCCCTGCCATTCTGTTTCACTGCTTATCTCGAGATATATATATATATACCCTATCACATATATGTATATCCTCTCTTCTGTGAGCTTATCGGCCACCACTTGGGGAGGTTTTCACTGGGATCCTTGAGGCCGCACCAGCTCCTCTCGTACAACGACTTCGACGTCCGCACCAGCTTCGTCTTGTCCCGCGTCGGTACCAGTCTTCGCAGCGCATTTTTTCCGGCGTTACCGTTCGCTGGGAATCTTTTTCGCCTTATTGAACCATCTGAGGCCAGGGTCGCACCAGCGCCCTCATCTGCAAAACTGAGCGCTCCGCCTTACGTACTACCTGCCATGGCATCAGCTAGCCGCCGCAGTCTCGGGGACGTGCTCCGCTCCGCGCGTGCGGCATCGGCTTCGCCCACGCCTGCGTCATCACCGCAGTCTGGTTCCCAGGCTCATTCACCACATGGTCGCACTGCCGGCCTTGATCCGGTGGTGCGCATGAACACCCTCATCAACAAGCCCAACTTCATTTCGCCCGCTGCCACGTCTGTTGACTTCCACCGCGACGCCTCGGTCTGGGTTTCTACCCCGGTCCGGGCTTCTCAGCAGCACGAGTACGGCGACCGCATGGACTACGCCTTCAGCTATGGGGAGGAACTTGTTAAGTTACTCCGCTCACATGACTTTAAGCCCCAAAAGGGTTTCACGCTCGAGGGTTCCGACGCTGAGGCCGACTTTGCCATTTTGCTCAGCAACCTTCGACACGTGTTGTCCCCGATTTCGCACTTCGAGTACGACAAGCTTTTTGACTTGGAGCACGAGTACCTGGTTTACCACTGGTCCCTCAACGAGCTCCTCTTCAACATTCTCAAGGGCGTCCTTCAGGGTACGGCACTGGCCCTCTTTCAGGAGTCCGCCCGTGTCCACCCGCGTGATGGACGCTGCGCTCTGCAGCGCCTTCGGTTTCACGTCGAGGCCACCACTGACCCCGACACCTTCCGGTTCTGGACGAAGCTGCGGTCCACCACGATCGACGAGACCGCTGACCCTGCGGTGTTTCGGGTTCTGGGGGACAAGCACCAGCGCTTGCACCCCTCCTACGACGATGCCGGCAGGGTGCAGGACTTGCATCACGTTCTTGGACGGTCGGCAGCCAGCTCCCCCCATATGTCGCCACTGTATCTGGTGGTGCTGCGTGAGCTGGCTGCCGGCCACGCATTCACGTTCTCGGCCTTGCTCCTCCGCCTCAGCACCGTCTGGCAGAGCGAGGGCCACCTTGCACGCCTCCGTTCCCCATCCACGGGGTCCGGTGGTGGCAAGCACGCCCCCACCTCTGCATCATTCAACTCCATGCAGCGCAGCAACATCGTGAAGCCCGTCGGCGATTGGAAGCCGTCGCCCCGCCGCGGCCTCTACCTCGTGTGGGAAGGTGTCGGCTACCCGTGCGTCACATGCTTCCGCCTCTGGGGGCTCACTGACGCTCACCTCCCCACCCGTGGTGTGTGCCCTTACTCATGCGCGGCTTCATTTGCCCCCGGGCAGGCACCAGCGGGCGCGCCGGCTGCGCCGCCCCGCCCCACGATTGACGCATGGTTGCAGCCGCCCGCACCTCCTGCTCCCGCTGCTGCGGCCGCCGTGCATTTTGCTGAGGGGTCTCCATCGCCACAGTTTGCTCCGACTGACAGCTCTGACACGGCAGCTTGAATCACTCTTCGCCTGCCTCTCGATCACGATCCTCCTGGACCAGAGCCCGACGACTCTGCGGACCACGATGACGACGATTGGCCGGCGCTGCGCACCGTGCCGTGGATTCCGCCCTTCCAGGACTCAACTTCCAGCAAGATTGACTGACAAGAATATCAGATTAGCAAGCGGAATTAGCTGTGATGTGCACCTGCAAGTTAGCACTGCCGTGTGGATTGGACTTGGGATTAGTGACGGGAAGGACGAAATACATATATACAAAGGGTGGATATATATATAGGCCAACCCGGCAAGAAACAACGAGTGGGAGGCAGAGGCCACTCAGCATATCACAGTCTAAGATGAGATAATAAAATAACTTAGGTGTTTTATTATCGGACGGAACTGACGGCAGGCAAGATGCAAGTGACACTACACGGCGAGGGGTGACACAGGAAGAGACAGTCACCCCCATTTTATGGGGGGGGCGAAAGTCTGTCTCCCCATGACACCACCTCACCCTGAAGGTGTGAGGTGCCACGATGCCAACTTGCCAGGCCAGGCCTAACATCCTACGGCAAGCACAAAGGCAAAACCCTAAGGAAACATACATCTTGTGAGACCCAAAGGGGTCTTTTTCAACCCAACTAGTGTGGCTTCGCCTGCGTTGGTCTCTAGATGCGTGCTCTAGGGGCTTACGCCCATGCATGTGCTGCGGGGATAAGCTACTCCCGCAGGCCAGCCGGCAATCCTAGGCTCCAGCGGTCGAGGGTGGATGGCGGCGTAGCTCTCGATGGTGGATGAAGTCGAGCGCCGCCAAGATGCGGTCAACCAACGCCCACGCGGTGCGGGGCGAGGGTGGGCGGCACCACCAGAGCGCGTGCGGTGACGCGGGCACTCTGAGAGAGGCGAAGGTGGAAGATGAGGTGTGCCTCCACTCTGCCGCACACAAGCGCGAAAGCAGAGAGGAAAAGCGGCGGGATGATGGCTGCAACACCACCAAACACCACCAGGCAGTGGCCAAGGGGCACGCAGGGTGGAGGGGAGAGTGGAGGATGCTGCGGGGTGAGCTCGTAGTGGTCAAAGCTCATGTCGACGATGGGTTCGATGGACTCGACTTTGGTGTCTGGTGCATAAGCACCACCAGACACCACCAGACCACAATCCGCGGTAAAAAGCTGCCGATGCGCCCGAAGGGACGCAAGGGCATCCCGAACAGCGGCCATGCGAGCACGTTGGAGCTCAACAAACATGGCCGACAGCAGGCTGCAGAATTCTGCGGACCAAAAGATAGGGTTCCCAAGTGGAGAGATAACTTTTTGAAAAATCAACCGAATCCAGCGATGGAAGGGTCAAATCGGGGTAGATTTTCGCGGGGAAAACGGTGGTGACGTCAAAAACGTCGTGCGACAAGCCAATTGTGCTGCAGTTGAGGTGCTGCTGGCCAGAGCGCAAAGTAAAATCGTCGAGGACAAAGGTGCTCGCGTAGATGTTGGGTCGAGGACAGGGTGCTCGACGAAATTCCCGGTGTCGATGAGGCACACGGGGTCAAGATGGAGGTGTAGAGGACAAGGGTGCTCAAATGAAGATCAACGACGCGAGGGGCGACGTTGTGACCGCAAGCAAGGTGGTCGCGGGATCAGAGAAGGCGAGAATGATGAGCGACCACTACCAAGTGGTCAAGCCCATAACCTGACGGGAAGGACGAAATACATATATACAAAGGGTGGATATATATATAGGCCAACCCGGCAAGAAACAACGAGTGGGAGGCAGAGGCCACTCAGCATATCACAGTCTAAGATGAGATAATAAAATAACTTAGGTGTTTTATTATCGGACGGAACTGACGGCCGGCAAGATGCAAGTGACACTACACGGCGAGGGGTGACACAGGAAGAGACAGTCACCCCCATTTTATGGGGGGGGCGAAAGTCTGTCTCCCCATGAATTAGCCATTCTAGCCGAGCCGGTGTGGCTCCTTGTCTCTGCATGCTAGCCGACTTGCCTGGTGACACCTCATCCCCACGGGGTGAGGTGGTGTCACGGGGAGCCCAACCTTTCCCCCCCACTGTAAGGGGGGGGACGGTGGGTCACCAGTCATTCACCCCTCGACCTGTGTTGTCACCAGTCACGGTGTCACAGCGTTCCGACTCATAAAACACTTTGCTCAGTATTTTATATCATCTTAGCACACAGTGAACCTCTGCCCCCTGCCATTCTGTTTCACTGCGGCTTATCTCGAGATATATATATACCCTATCACATATATATATATCCTCTCTTCTGTGATCCTTCTCAATCCAAATACTCAATTTACTACATTTATCAAAATAATTGCCTAAGAATCCCCAAAAAGGTCCCCACCTTAGATGCCATTTAATCATGTTCCTTGGGACTACCCTACCCTTAATCGTTAATGCTTTTACGTTAACGGTTAAGCGTATCTCTATCCGTATTCTGTAATATCCATCTGACATCTCGAGGTTAAACGTTATAGGTCAAAGGTGGAAATAATCCACTCCGAGACCGGCAGTCCGGCTCTCGTCAGTCGCAGTCGTCTCAGTGACCGATCTATAAAGATAAAATACGTCAACAAAAAGAATGAAAAAGGGGGAGTGAGTGGGGCTCTCTCTCGCTCTGGGGCACATCTTCGGTGCGATCCATCATGTATCGTTGAATTTCCATGTAGAATCCGACAATCATCGGGAGGAATCTGGGTGACCTCAATGAGAAGACCTACACCTTGTGGTGAGGTGACCGAATTTTATTTGGACACATGTACCTTTTTCAGTAGCTAATTTAATTTCAGGTTGACAAATGTTTTTGTCGTATTTATCCACAACAGATCTCATATATCAAGCCGAAAAATGCCACAAAGGATGCCACATTACCTCTAATCAATGATTGATTGGTCTCGTGTAGATGCGAGTTGACGATCGCGCACACTCCTCCAGTTGTCTGGCTGTAGGTACTAGGTATCCAGTACTATTCAAGGAAAGATAGGAGCGAAAACATTCTATAATACACCTGGACCGAATCTTTCCTTCTACACATGATCTCAAACCCCCCAGCATCCTTGTTGGATGACATTTTCGATGCTTGGGACGTCACGAACTTGGAATCACCTATCTCGATGAGATCGTGGTATGAAATTTGCCCCAGTTGCATCCGCCGCCAGGACTTCCCCGATGGAAGATTTCATATATTAAATATGAGAAAAATTTCCCATAACTTTCATTGGCTCCCTAACACCACGATTTGCATGCATGTTTCTCATCCCTCCCTATCGCGATTCGGATCGGTGACTTCGATGTAATTATCGAACGTATCGGACGGCCAGATCGCATCGCAATTCCATTGTGGAAACTCCGGAGACCTTAGTTAAAACAATTTGTACGTGTGCAAGCACTCTACACATCTCGCTTGCAACCTCAGCATCACCATGGCCGCTAAGGTATGCCTCACGAGTTAGTGTTATGGATATATGCGTGTAAGGTCGGAGCACTAACTGGTTTTATATACGTGTGATTCCTCGCAGACTTTCGCTCCCGTGTCTCTCCGCTCCGCAGCTGCACCCAAGGTAAATCCTTAAGATGCGAACACATCTGGACAGCTCAGTGTTTGGGTGCGTGTATGACGTCCCGTTTGCGTCCCGTAACCCAAGCTGAACCCACGCGTATATTTTTCGTCGCTTTCCCACAGGGTCTTTCCAAGACTTTCCTTGGACAGCCTGCACAGCTTAAGGCCACCCGCGCCCAGACCGCTCGCGTCAATGTTTCCACCTCCGCGAAGCTCGAAACCGCCACCTCCCAACTTCCCTTGGAAATGGAGGAGCTTCCTCTTGCCGTGAACACTTGGAAGAACAAGAACCCCTTGCCCTGCAAGGTCCGCTCGGTCGAGCGCATTGTTGGCCCCAAGGCCACTGGCGAGACCTGCCACATCGTCATCGAGACCGACAAGAAGGCTCCCTTCTGGGAGGGCCAGTCTTACGGCATCGTTCCTCCCGTAAGTTCCCGGTGCTAAACAACGCTGTGTCGCTTACTAAATAACAGCAAATAGAGATGACGCGCAGTTCACCGCAAGCATATGCGAACCTTGTTTTCAGATAGGATACCTCTGGGCGATATTGAAATCCATAACCTGCAAGCACAATAACGTTTTTAGTAAAGCCTTGGGCGCTCGAGGGGTGAAAGCATAAAAAGTATTTCTTGGGAAATTCTCAGGGCACCAAGATTAACTCCAAGGGTAAGGAGGTGCCCCACGGTGTGCGTCTTTACTCCATCGCCTCTACCCGTTACGGTGACTTCTACGATGGCGAAACCACCTCTCTGTGCGTGCGCCGTGCTGTGTACTGGGACCCCGAGATGGGTGCCGAGGACCCTGCCAAGAAGGGTATCTGCTCCAACTTCCTGTGCGACGCCGCCCCTGGCACCGAGGTTGCCCTGACTGGTAAGCTTTCCCCCCTCCCCCGTGTCTGTTTCCGCGGGAGCTCGTTGCAGCACACGAACTGAGACACACTGAGCTCCGCTGATCTCTTCGCATTTTTGCAAGGATGCACTCGCGTGCCTTTTGCGCTCACGGGACAATCCGCCACAGGTCCCACCGGCAAGGTTATGTTGATGCCCGAGGACCCCAACACCTGCTACATCATGGTGGCGACTGGTACCGGTATTGCCCCCTACCGCTCCTTCTGGAGGCGTATGTTCTACGAGCGTCCCCCCAACTTCGAGTTCACTGGCCTCGCATGGCTCTTCATGGGCGTCGCCAACTCCGACGCCAAGTTGTACGATGACGAGCTCCAAGACATCATCGCTGCGTAAGCCCTTCAAAAAGCCGTTGAGAAACGCCGGACTGCAGTTGTTTGCCCTTTTGACTTTTGTCCAGTTCAGCATACTTTCTTGTTTTATCACTCCGATATTGAACCGGTCGAAAAGGGGAAAGGTTACATTATTTTGTGTACCTGAGTGCTTTCGATTTTGTATGGTTTTTCAGCTACCCCGATCAGTTCCGCGTGGACTATGCTCTCTCCCGCGAGCAGAACAACACCAAGGGTGGCAAGATGTACATCCAGGACAAGGTTGAGGAATACAAGGAGCAAGTGTTCGATCTCCTTGACAACGGTGCCCACATGTACTTCTGCGGTCTCAAGGGCATGATGCCCGGAATTGAGGAGATGTTGAAAAACGTGTGCGCGGAGAAGGGTCTCGAATACAAGGAGTGGCTCGAGGGTTTGAAGTCCAAGGAGCAGTGGCACGTTGAGGTGTACTAAAGTGTACACCAATTTAGTAACCGGGTGGTGTGTAGATGATAGTGCTGCCCTATATAGATAGACTGATTACATTGTATAGGTAACCATATGACACAGGCTTATTTAGAGCAAACTGGCGATACAAACTGTATTCTAGTAGTTCAGCTTTGAGCTATATTGAGACTGTAATAGTCCCTGCAGTAAAGACTATGTACATAACAGAGTGTTTACAGCAACCATCAGCTTGACTTTTTCTTTCTCATGAGTCACTTTTAAATCACTCGAACTACTTTCAATAAAATAGTTCTGTGCTGGACAAATTGAACTTCGGACCTAGTACCATATTGACACATGTAGTATATCTTGTGAACTTCCGGATGTTCGCTTTTGGGGTGTTTGAAGCAGATTGAGTCCTTGCAGACTGGAAGGTCGGGTGTTGATCTGAGAGGGGCAGCTAATTCATATCGCACCCGCATAACATATAGAGTATAGTCCTGATGATATATCATAAATGTATTATTATTTCCAAATAAAAATCTGTCGGTGAATTCTGTTTTCGCACAACCTGCATCAGCAAAATTATGTTTTTCACGAACACTTTTTAGCACAGACGTAACTAGATTCACCAAACAGCAACACGTAGGTAGATCTACCATGCAAGATTAACGTCTCCTATAACTTACATGCTATGTGAACGAATGAGTGCCAAACTATATTTACTCTTGCTTATCCTTTTATTCAAAATATCCCCAGAATTTGGATATCCCTTTATCCTATAACTTGATAATTAAATATTTCAAAAGTCGATGTGCGCAACCTTTAGAAAATCGGCTTATATTGGGGGGTTTTTTGTGCTGTGGCTGATCCTAAGCTACCAAAGAACCTACAACAGCCACGGTCTCGTAGAGGCAGCGACGCCACTTCCAAGCAACATATGAACATTAGATGGCAAATGGTATGCTTTAAGGTACATATGCCAAACTATTTAAATCAATGCATTATTGATACCATTTGTTATAAAGGTATCAACTTTTGAAAAAAATCGGCATGACCCGTCTAGACATGTAAAGTTTTTAAATTGACAACACGACAAATATATAAAAAGATAAATACATTTTGAATGTCTGCCCCAAGGCTATGTGATGTGATGTGATGCGATGCGATGTGATGTGATGTGATGTGATGTGATGATGGGATGGGATGCGATGGCGATGCGATGCGATGCGATGTTGCGATGGGATGGGATGGGATGGGATGGGATGGGATGGGATGGATGGGATGGGATGAAATGGGATGGGATGGGATGGGATAATATGGGATGATGCGATGCGATGCGATGCGATGCGATGCGATGGGATGGGATGGATGGGATGGGATGGATGATGGGATGGGGATGGGATGGGATGGATGTGATGATGGCGTGATGCGATGCGATGGCGATGCGATGCGATGTGGCGTGATGCGGTGTGACGTGATGCGATGCGATGGCGATGCGATGCGATGCGATGCGTATGGATGCGATGTGATGTGATGTGATGGGATGGGATGGGATGTGATGTGATGATTTGACGTGATGCGATGCGATGCGATGCGATGCGATGCGATGTGATGGGATCCAGTGAAATCTGTCGGTCCTCTGCGTAATCGGAACTTGCTGCCCTTTTCATACGGCGGAGATACCGGGCGAGCACGTGCAGGAGTGCCCTGTTTATATACCGGAGAGACAGTTTGACCACAAGGAGCATATGCCCCCTTGGAACCAATGGGCGGCTGAGCTGCAGCCTTCCTGTCCTTTCCCATCAGCTCATGAGGTTGCATAGCCACAGGGACTCGAAGCAGCCTCTGCCCAAACTGCACCAACTTGGTCTTGGGCTGTCCAGGTTGGTCATCTGACTGCTTTGCCACCTCAGTGTCATCAGCGTCATCGGAGTCACTCGGGCCAGAATCCACCAACAGCTTCGGCTTCTTCGCCGACTGTCTCCCGACCCCCGAGTCATCTGTAGTACGACGGTCATCGTTGTCATCGTTGTCATTCTTGTCATCTTTATCATCCGGCGAGTCGATGTCATACGCCGGCGAGTTGGGGTCATACTCCGGCGAGGCGCTGTCATACTCTGGCTCGGAGTCCAGAGATTTAGGCCTCTCCGGGCCGTGGTGCGGAATACCTCGGTACGGCGAAGTAGAGCGGGAATCTGTGAGATCACCGACGTCAAAGCACTGCATCAAGCATTCCTTCGCCTTTGTGGCGTCCTCCAAAACCCAGCCCTGCATCACTCGCCGCTCCCAGCGCCACAGCTCGCCCGTTGACACCGACCACGATGTGTTGCCACGCTCTCGGGGTGACAACCGCTGCTGTGCCGTACATGGCCGTCAAAAGCTCATATGCGCCCTCAGGCTCGCGACTCCATCGAGCAGCCCCGGTCGAAGTGAGTAACACTTGCCAACGCCTGACTCCCAAAGGGTCGCTGCCTCCTGGCACACGTTCGGCGCGCGCGATGACGCACCACCGCAATTGCGAGGCTGCAAAGTCCTAAGGAGCAAAGAACAAAATCCTCGATCTCCGATTGGCCAGCGGGTCTATTTCCTGGTGGATGGAGAAGATGCGGATGTCTCGGGGCTGGTTTTCGAAACCGTTGACTTGACGTTGGCGTTTGCATTCCGTGCGGGCCGGGGTCGGATTGTTGGAACGTTCGAAGCGGGACCGCCACTGATATTGCGAATATTGCTATGGGCAATATGAGCAGGCCCAGCCGGATTGTGATGGGCGCCACTACAAGACTCAAGTCGACAAGCAGGATCCTTTCACTTTGCAGCGGGAGGAAAGCAAGGTACAGGCCCGGCGAAGCAGAATTAGAGCAGCGGAGGCAACCCATGGCACCAGCGTGACGATTGCACACGGTATGGGCAGACGAGTCGGACCAACATTACTTGGGGCAGAATGCGCTTGGTGATGGAGCCGCCTAGATGAGGGCGGGATGCTCGATTACTACTACTCATAGGGAGGGTTGCATGCAACATAAGGGTGCGTTTTCCGTTGAAGGGCGTTTTTTGGTGCGGCGCGAGGAAGACAATTGCCCGGAGTACTTTGTATTACTGGTGACAATGTCTGACATATTCTCGCCATATAGTGTATATGTGGACGAAGTGACCGTGCGCAATAAGCACAAATTACACGATGTCGGATGCGGAGCATCAAGGTATCCTAGGATTATTACCATGGCATGATATGCAATTACAGCAGGAATACTATGGCAAAGTTGCTTGTTAAAACAATACGGCTATTCGTATACCTAGATTGGTATATCTTAGTGCCCACATTGTAGACGGCTCTAGAGCGTGATACACAAAAACTACCGAAAACGGAGATTTCTCCAACGGTATGGTGGGTTTCTTAAAAATCACCAAAATCACGGTGTGCCTTAGAATTGCTCAAGGGAGGTCCGGCAAACTCCAAAGCATGCATATCGCATTCAGCAGCATAAGCCACGGGCCAAAAAACGACTCTCAACAGGCCCAACGCAAGCGAAATCACGGTGTGCCTTAGAATTGCCGCGGGAAGGTCCAGTGAACTCTTATTTGTGATTTTGCATTTGATGTAACTTGCAATTTCCCCATTATGCACGTGACCACTTTGTGACATTTTAGCCATATGCGACTGCTCCTACATGATTACCTAGAGGGCGCTGAAACAAGATATGCAACAGGCACTATGGGGTCGGGCGATTTGTTGGGCTCAGGAGGTTTTTGAAATGACTGATAGCCGTCAAATCTGTTAAAGGTTGTCCATTAGACTCCACTTTATGTATCTGGGGGAATGCACTGGAAATGCTAGAAAGGCAAATGTGAAAAGTGGACTTCATGTTCCATCTTATCTAGCACCTCTCAACATCATGAGCGCCTAATCTCCGCGAAGGTCTGCAAGAAGTGTATGGAGTGCATCAGCACACGTCTGAGTTGCACGTACATGTACTCGCCACGTGGCAAATGGCAGCCCTACGGCTGCGGTGGCCTCTTGGGTGACCTCTGTACGGCAATCCCAAGAGGCAGGGGGCTGCTTTGCTGCGCCTCGGAGATAGCGCTCAAGCATCGTGACTGCGGCATCAAGTGTGTTAAGCGCTGGGTGCACGCGGAGGCGCTGTGCAACAAGCGCTCCCGCAAAGCCATGCTGGCGTGCAAGCGTCAACTCCACCACCGAACTCACCATCACTGCCTCCTCAAAGGCCACTAGCCAGCTCCTTCGCCCCCCTGCCAAATGCAATCCGCCCATCACCCTGTCATCTGGATACCCGGGAGTGCACAAGTGTCGTGAATCCTGTCATCTGCACCCGGGAGTGCACAAGTGCGCCTATACACTTGGCCTTTCAAGACCAATTTCATGTACAAGTGCCGGCCAAGGATGTGGCAAAGGGCACCGTGGACGGCAGAGATATAAAAGGTAGCAAACAAGCCTCCAGGCGGCCCTCCCAAGAATGTGGTAAAGTAATCTCCGAGTTGCCAACACTAGAGATGACAAGATCACAGAGGGTGGGCCAACGAGCCTCTAAAATTCTCGGCGAAAAAATATGGAAAATGGGCCTTCGGTATGCCAACTGCAAAAGCTGGTGTAAGCCCCTCTAACACTGGCAATTGCGAATGGCAACTGCGATGGTGGTGAAGAGGCCTCTCAGATGGCAGGCAGTGGTATCTGCAGCCTCCTGGATACCAGTCGTATGTGCTTTGCGGGCCTTTGAAGGGCCCCCAACAATCCGCACAAAAGAAGTGCACAGGTGTATCCCACATCCCTGCCGAATGCCCCCGCGCGCCGTGTGATATCGAGGCGTGGCGTTATGAACTACGGGAATTGTTTTGACAGGACAGGCTGAGGGGATGCTGAGGGTGCAAGTCCGCCGGGTACTTGCCATCAGAGCGTGCACTGAGGTGGCTGCTGACGTGCGCGTATACCAGCTCACACGCCTCTCTGCTAGGCAGCTTGCCGACTGCTAACAACGCCACCAGGGTTTGATCGTCGCAGCGTGCCAGGCGCTGCATTGCTGCCTCCTGTGTTTGCGGTAGCGGAAGCAAAAGGCCGATCTTCACAGCAGCCGGTGCCTCCCCGACGTCAGCGGCCTCCTGGGGGACACCGATTGGGCACACGCTACGAACCGCTCACTAAATCCAAATACTTGCTGACCAGTGGGAGCTATTACAGGCTGCTCTCGCTTCACTGTCGATCAATGGGAGCTACTGCAGGCTGCTCTCGCGAGACACTGCTCATCACTCAAGAGACACTGCTCATCACTCAAGAGACACTGCTCAACACTCAAGAGACACTGCTCATCACTCAAGAGACACTGCTCATCACTCAAGAGACACTGCTCAACACTCAAGAGCACTGCTCATCACTCAAGAGACACTGCTCAACACTTAAGAGACACTGCTCATCACCCAAGAGACACTGCTCATCACTCAAGAGACACTGCTCAACACTTAGACACCGCTCATCACTCAAGAGACACTGCTCATCACTCAAGAGACACTGCTCAACACTCAAGAGACACGCTCAACACTCAAGAGACACTGCTCATCACTCAAGAGACACTGCTCAAGACGTCCTCCACGCAGAAAGAGAGCACAGTTAATCCGCCGGGAGCTGCACCTCGAGGCCTCGACGGGTTGCGCCACATTGCTCAGGAAGCGGTGCAATTTGGAGAAGGGGGGCCCAGGGGTGACAACGAACAGGCACCTGCATGAGCTTTAGGGCATCCTCTGGCCGTAGCACCAGACGCTCCCACTGCTCTCCCCAGCCCTTCTCCCTGCGGCCCTCCCTCTGCAGCGTCCCTCGCCCGCACCGCGACTGTTAGGGCCCGTCCCCCTGCGGCCCTCCCTCTGACGGAGGCCCTCGCCCGCACCGCGACTGTTATGGCCCTTCCCCTGCGGCCCTCCCTCTGACGGAGGCCCTCGCCCGCACCGCGACTGTTATGGCCCGTCCCCCTGCGGCCCTCCCTCTGACGGGGACCCCCGCCCCCGCACCGCGACTGTTATGGCTCCTTCCCCTGCGGCCCTCCCTCTGGACGGGGACCCCTCGCCCGCACCGCGACTGTTATGGCCCTTCCCCCTGCGGCCCTCCCTCTGACTTTGGACCCTCGGCCTCGCACCGCGACTGTTATGGCCCGTCCCTGTGGCCCTCCCTCTGCAGCGTCCCTCGCCCGCACCGCGACTGTTATGGCCCTTCCCCCTGTGGCCCTCCCTCTGACGGAGGCCCTCGCCCGCACCGCTGTTTCGATGTGATGCTGTGCCCAAACTGCTTCTAGGCGTCACGCGACCCGCTTCCACACGACCCAGCCACTATTGTTGGGCGGAGGGTATCAGTGCCACCAATGTATTACCATTGCGCGGCGCCGCGCTGCCATCATGTGAAGGTCCTATAGCATGGAACGCTATCAACAGTCAAGGGGCGCATCAATGGCATAATTGGGTCGTGGCAGTCAACATTAGCATTGATGTACTCAGTGGGCGCTCGCCTCTCGTGGAAAGGGGTTACTGCAAGGTATGTGTGGAAAGTCCCCTTGTTATTGGCTGCTAGGTGTCGGCAGCAAAGCCGCAAAGGGGCCAGGGTAGGGAGAGGGGGGCAGGAGAGGGGGGCAGGAGAGGGGGGCAGGGAGAGGGGCTTCAGGCATTGTGAAGGCTTCGCAGAATCTAGAGTGGCCCGAGTCCATTATTTGAACCGGTCAGAAGCAGGCAAAGGGCTACGGCGTTGTATATAAACAGCGGAGAGCGGGGGAGGCTAAACGAAGGAGAGGGGTTGAGTGGGCGACCTCTGGCACTGCATCAACATGTTCCTGCGGTGGCCAGAACGCTGCTCGGTCGAGGGCCGCCAGCACCACCGAAGCCATCTGGTGGCGGAGCATCGCCTCGAGGAGGTCCCGCCAACATGTGTGCAGCGCACTGAGCGGAACCTTAGCCTCGGCTCCGCCCGGGGCACGCGTCAGCACTGCAGCTCCCCCGGCGATGCCTTGCGCCCACGCGGCTTCGCTCTCCCACAATGACAGCAATGCCAACAGCACCTGCCCTTCTCGCCTCCCCACAAATGTCAACACGACCCGCCCTTCGCGCGAAGCACCCATCGCGCGTCTCCAGACAAAGCGCGCCGCCACCACGGCACTGCCAGCAAACTGGGCACACAGACTCTAGGCGCAGTGCGAGAATACAGATTACTCATACAGGTTACCGGGAAGGGCGGGAGGCACGACCACGCCGAGGGCGCGTCGATCAAGCAAGAGAGGCACGGCGCCACTGAGGGCGACAATGGCTGTACCTCGAGGTTGCCAGGGTGGTCGATGGAGGCGGTCAGGAGGCGTGCGAAAAGTGTGTGTGCTCCCTCTGCAGACGCGACGTCAGTGGTCTCGAGGTGGGCAGCGTCCCCAAGTGGCGCCACGCAAGCTGCAGAGCGGCACAGCAACAGCGCATCCTGGCTCGACCCGTCCGAAGGCGCGCTCCACCCCACCCACTCCACCCCTCCCACGCTCCCCTCTTCCCTCTCCGCCCCAGTGCTGCAGCAACACGCCTCCCCGCCCTTCCCCCAGGCCTCAGTCAGAATCTCACTGTTTGATCGATCTGAATGCGGAGATCAGGAAGCAATCGTTTGGCGCCACGCAGTACCACCCCGCAACACCGCTGATGGCCTGCTCCCCTGCAATCAAATTCAAGTCCGAGGCAGGGGAACGTCCTCACATCCTCTTACCCACACCAGCCGCGAGCCGAGGCAGTTGCTGCTGAGAACCGAGGGGGCCAAGGGCGTTACCTTGTGCAAGGGGGCCAAGGGCGTTACATTGCGCAAGCGAGATCAAGTCAAAGGGAAGAGGTGGTGGGCACCTTCGCATTTCAAAAAGGGGAAAAAGAGGTGGGGAGATGGAAGAATGCAGCACCCAAGGGGGGGGGGAGGGTTTGCACCTCGGGACCACCGTGAAGAGCAGCCCAAGGGGTAGGGAAGGGTTTGCACCTCGGGACGACCGTGGAGAGCAGCCCAAGGGGAGGGGAGGGTTTGCATCTCGGGACCACCGTGGAGAGCAGCCCAAGGAGGAGGGGAGGGTTTGCACCTCGGGACCACCGTGAAGAGCAGTCCAAGGGGGAGGGAAGGGTTTGCACCTCGGGACGACCGTGGAGAGCAGCCCAAGGAGGCGGACTCGGGTGCGCAGGCTGCTTCCAGGATGGCAGCCCTGCATGCTACAGAATTGCTGCAAGGTGCTCCATAGCCAGTCCCGTAGCTCGCCTACCTTCTGCATCTGCGCCCCCCACCGCACCGCTCCCGGCCTCCCGACCCCCTCCTGGCCCCGCCCCTCTCATTAACGCCTGCTCTGATTGGCCGGCTTGATATCCATCTCAGTTTCAGGCTCAGAGCCTTGTTCCAGACTCGAGGAAACGCGAGGCCTGCGACAGAGCCGCGGACCTCTTGCGTCTCCGGCGGCCTTCTTGCACTTCCGATACCTACGCCCTATCTCGACGGGTCCTTCCTCGCTCGAGTTTTGATGACGAGGCGCCGAATCTCGTGAATGACCCGTGCGTCACCATCACCCTAATGTGACGTTGACATCACGGGCCGCCGCCTCCCACTCCGCCGCAAGGCGCCTCTGCGTCTACCTCGAGCTAGATCAGAGTTGCGGCTGCATCTCCAAGCCGCGGATCTGTCACTCAGGCTGTAGACTGCATCTCCAAGCCGTGGATCTTTCACTCAGGCTGTAGACTGCATCTCCAAGCCGTGGATCTTTCACTCAGGCTGTAGATTGCATCTCCAAGCCGCGGACCTTCCACTCAGGCTGTAGACTGCATCTCCAAGCCGTGGATCTTCCACTCACGGTGGCACGGTGGCAACAGGTATGTGCAGCCGCGGCATTTCAAGGTGCTCTTCTCGACAACAGGCGTTTTGACCGACTGGAGATGCCAGGCGCTCCGTGCATGGCGAGATCTAGGATAGGTCTGATATAGCAAAACAGGCGGCAAAGCGTCCGGTACCGGACCGTCGGAGCGACTCGCACCTGGGAGTCCCTGCCATCTCGGCACAGCGCCAGAGATTGCACCAGGCCCTCGATATGGGCCACGCCCTGCGCCTCGGCCTCCGCCTCGCCCTCACCCCCTGCGCCCGCATCCCCATTTTTTGCTGTCACACTCAAAGCATGAACAGCCTTGCTGACGGCCTCAATGCACATGATCAACGCTGCCAGAGCAGACGGTGAAGCAGAACGATGCCCGTCCAGTTGTGCCATGACGCTAGCGGCGATCCATACATGAGGCTAGTCCGCTCACACCTCTGTGAATGACCCCTGGTGGCGGGCTTCATGGGGCGCGCCGCATACATAAGCGCCCTCGTGCTCTCAAACGTGCCAGGATGCACGGAGGGCCTGAGCGGCTCAGTGGCCCCCCTCCGAGCCTGCTGGCAGATCCATCCTCCGCACGGCGATGCGGGCGGGGGATCTGGGCAGGCGCAGGCCTAAACGCTGTGTTCGGGTCACAGGCATCTCCGTGCTCTTCAGGCACAGGCATCTCCTCCAGCACCTCCCTCCTCTCCGTCTCCGCCTCGTGCACATTATCCTGCGCCACCTCTCCCCGTGCGTTCCCCGTAGCACCTCCGGCACCTCCACCGGCTCCGTCATTCCCGCCTCCGCCTCTCCAGCCACCGCCCCCCCCCTCGCACACACCATGTCCCTGCACCGAACCTCCGCCTCCTTGCGGATCGGGGATGGGGGCCCCACTACCGCCAAGCGCCACCGCAAGGGTGTAGCGCCGCAAGCAGGCGGAGGTGCGGTGCAGGGAAATGGTGTTGGCGAGGGGGGGAGCGGTGGCTAGGGAGGCGGAGGCGGGAATAACCGAGCCGGTGGAGGTGCCGGAGGTGCCGGAGGTGCTACGGGGAACGCACGGGGAGAGGTGGCGCAGGATAGTGTGCACGAGGCGGAGGCGAGGAGGAGGGAGGTGCTGGAGGAGATGCCTGTGCCTGAAGAGCACGGAGATGCCTGTGACCCGAACACAGCGTTTAGGCCTGCACACCACACTCCCGGAGAAATACTTCCTACTGAAGGGCACTGCTCAGCCAAACAGGTCGTATCCCTGCCCACCCCCACCCATATGGCAGATCCCTGCACACCGCCCTCCATATGTCAGATCCCTGCTCACCCCACCCATAAGTCATATACCTGTCCACTCTCGCCCATACGTCATATACCTGTGCACCCCGGCCCATCTGTCATATACCCCTGCTCATCCCCACCCATGTGTCAACAAACCTGCCCAATTTCACCCATATGTCGCATCCCCACCCACATACCCCCCTCCCCGAGTCTGGAAGTCCTCTGATGGTACCTTCGGAGGGGGTCTGCAGCGCCTGCATGGTGTCTGCCACAGTGTCCCGTAGCAGCCCACTGACACGCTGCAGGTGCTCCGCCATTGACCCACTTCCTGCCAGGCTGGCGGCGGCCGCAGCCACCATGGTGACGGCGCATCCGCTGGTGAGCATCCCCACGAAGGCTGCGTCCGTGGCGCGCGGCTCGCCCCCTGAGGCTTCCATCGCAGCGAGCTCCTCGGGCCTCAGATGAGGCAGCTCCTGCCGCACCCGCTCCGCTCCGCGCAGATGGCTCAGCGCGCCCTGCAGCGACTCCATCTCCCCCCTCAGGGAGTCCGCCTCTTCCCATCCACACGCGTCGCCCTGCGCCCCAGCGCTCGCCTTCTCCGTCTTCGCCTCCGCGACCGGATTCTCTGGCGGAGCTGGAGCGGCCTTCGACCCTCCCTTCCCCTTCGCTGCCCCCTTCTTCCCCTTCGAGCCGCTGCGCGCGATGCTGCCCGCCGCTGCGACGGCCGTAAACGCCGCCTTCGCCTTCTTGGCCGCCGTGGCGGAGGGAGGGCCCCTCTCCAGGAACTGCAGCGTGTCCTCCAGGATCCGCGTGCGCAGCGCGAGAGGCAGCGCAGACGTCCATCCGGTGCCCGCTTTGGCACCGTCTCCAGCGGTGGCAGCCGCCGGCGCCGGGCCGGCGAGCACGAGGAACCGAGCGAGGGCGATGGCGTCCATCGGCGAGAGCCGCTCTAGCAGCCCGCAAACCATGGCGTAGCGCGCGTCGTAGCTCCCCGTGCCGCGCCGCAGCACATTGCAGATCAGCACCATGAAGACCATGCTGGGCGTCAGCGCCGTGACCGTGTCGTCGCCCGCTGTTTTATCCGCGGGAGGGACAGGGAGCCGCCCTACGAGCTTCGCCAGGGGGTGCACATTGGCGGCGCTGACGTGTGCGCGCACTTCCCCAAGCGCTGCGGCGGGGGGGCCAGTGAGCCGCAGCAGGTCCATCGTAGGGGCCACCTTCGGCAACTTCTGTGCCATCTCCATGCATTGCTGTGTGCCAACCCAACCCCACATCTCCTAACATGTGCCAAACACCGTTGGATCGTTTCGAAATGGGGAGGAATCTATACTCAGGAGACATATTGCCACATCCACCACTAGGGACATGCAAGGCGCGGTCGCTGTGATCCTGCGGGCCCGTCATCCGCTCCAGCACCTACTCCTGCGGGCCCGTCATGCGCTCCAGCACCTACTCCTCCGGGCCCGTCATGCGCTCCAGCACCTACTCCTGCGGGCCCGTCATGCGCTCCAGCACCTACTCCTGCGGGCCCGTCATGCGCTCCAGCACCTACTCCTGCGGGCCCGTCATGCGCTCCAGCACCTACTCCTGCGGGCCCGTCATGCGCTCCAGCACCTACTCCTCCGGGCAATTCATGCGCTCCAGCACCTACTCCTGCGGGCCCGTCATGCGCTCCAGTACCTACTCCTCCGGGCCCGTCATGCGCTCTCGCACCTACCCCCGCAGGTGCACTCATCCCCTGCTATCTTGACCTCTGCTCCATCACCAAAGCAATGCCCTGTTGCACACCTCACAGCAACGAGCACAGTCCATGCTGCTCGCCCGTTATTCCTCGCGGTTCCATCCCTAGGCCTGCAGCCCATCTCCCGCACATCCTCGCGGCGAAGCGCCCACTTGGTGATGCAGCTTGGTGATGCAGCGCTTCGGGTTTGGAGGAGCGCGGAATTCACCTGCACGCGCTGGAGCTCGCGCTTGCCCTCCTCTAAAGTCTCTGTGCTGACTGGCGTCGCTTCCTCCCGCTGCATCTGCACTCCACTTATCATTGAGAAGGGGCGGGAGAGAAAGGAGAGAGAGGCTCATTGAGTCGCTACTACAGCGCTAATATGAACAAATGGAAAGAAAAAAAGGGAGAGGGGGGTATCGTGAAGTCATGCACCCGGCGTAATATGGCAGTGAAAATATGAGAGAGGGTGAGAGGCATATTTATTGAGAGTCATGCACTCCTGCGAGCCAGGGGAGAGAGGGGAGAGAGAGGGGTGGGGGCATATTTATTGAAGTCATGCACTCCGCACCAGCGGCAAGGAAGAGAGGGGCTTGAGGGTGGGGGGCATATTTATTGAAGTCATGCACTCCGCACCAGCGAGCCAAGGGGGAGAGAGGGGGAGAGAGGGGGAGGACATATCCATTGAAGTCATGCACTCTGTGCCAGCGAGCCGAGGCGGAGAGGGCAGGGGTACGATATCACTATACCAGGTCCATTTCCTCCTAATGATGATATTAAGCACAAATGTAGCAGTGGGAAGGATGCACGAGCGAACGGGGAAGAAAGTGGGCGACCAATCACCGCAGTATAACAGTCGAGCATGACACTGTACGCGTACTCGAGCTGGGCATGCGCAGTGCCCGGGATCTTGGTCAACACCTCCTCGCGTATATATCTAACTGCGCGCGCCGGCTGTGTCAGCAGCTCCTTCTCGACGCGGAGCACGCAATCCTTCACCTCCTCCACGGCGCGCCCCTCCTGAGAGCCCACCTCCCTCCACAACTTCCACTGCTCATCTCCCGAGCCATCCTGGATGTCACTGACCAGTCGACTACACCCACGTGGGCGCTCAACACATTCAAGAGTTGCCGGCATCCCTTCACGCTGCCCGCCGCGCGCGCACCTGGGTCATCTGGCTAGCAGCGTACACCATCAGCACTTCCCACCGCTCCACTCCGTACCGGGCCGCCAACACAAGTGCGCGCTTCAGCATCTCCGGCTCCGCGTCACCCTCCCCCTGCACGGTCTGCACCTCCCTCCCCTCCGCAGAGCCCCGCCCCCTCCAGCGATGAATGTGCGCCTCACACCCTCTCCCGTGGGTTGTGTGAACACCGCCGATTTTCATAGGTGCTCAGAGGAAGATGCGGAGGGATGCGTTCCATTAACCAATGTTAGACACGGATCGATTAGGGTTTCACAATTTAGGGTTAAGGGTTCAAGGTTTGGGTTCGTGACCCCCTTGCAACGTTTTCTCATCGTCCGATGGCGGTTGATATGACGGTTGGGGTGTGTCCATCGCGCAACGTCTGATCGATTGCGGTGCATCCGACGGTTGGTGTGCGTCCACGTCTTGCCGCAACCGCCGCATCCACGCATCACTTTCCCACCGTTCGATCAATCGTGATCCATTCGACGGTTGAGATGCATCCATAGTGCGACTTTATGATGCATTCATAGCGCAACAATATTTGCACGGCGGCCTTCTTCTTCTTCTCCTTCTCCATTTTCAAGGCGATTTCACCATAGCGCGACTTGAAAATTTGAGCAATCTGGAGAAGGAACTGTCAAGTTGCGGACCGGCCATTTTTTGGAGAAGATGTGCACATTGCCGATTTGGTCCAAAACGGCGATGATATAACCGTTTGGCACACTACTTTTGTTTTTTGAATGTTCATAAAGTTGTGCCTCGGTCAGATGCTTCAGCTTGGAGTGCTTGGTAGGCATGATGAGAAAATTTTGCAAATTTTGATGCGGAAGCTGCCAGCTTCGAGATTGGCTGTGGAGGAAAACGACAATCTATGCCATGTCGGTTGATATCGAAGATGGTGGTCAGTTTGTAGTTATCGGTCCCTTTGACATAGGAAATCGCAGGGTGGTCTCTGGTTTGTTGCCTTCCCCAAGCAACAACGATGTTCTTGACATCATCCATCACTCAAGAAAGAACACGGATAATATGTCCCTGCCTCCCACCACGTACACGGGAACTGTGATTTCCAAAATTGTGATGTTCAAAGATTTTACTGTTGGATCACGCTCTTGTATATGGCATTCAATATCTAAGGCACTACCGTCTATATAGTGGGCCATATAGTGGATATAGTAGATATATTCCCACTATATAGACGGTAGTGCCTTAGATATTGAATGCCATATACAAGAGCGTGATCCAACATTAAAATCTTTGAACATCACAATTTTGGAAATCACAGTTCCCGTGTACGTGGTGGGAGGCAGGGACATATTATCCGTGTTCTTTCTTGAGTGATGGATGATGTCAAGAACATCGTTGTTGCTTGGGGAAGGCAACAAACCAGAGACCACCCTGCGATTTCCTATGTCAAAGGGACCGATAACTACAAACTGACCACCATCTTCGATATCAACCGACATGGCATAGATTGTCTTTTCCTCCGCAGCCAATCTCGAAGCTGGCAGCTTCCGCAAACTCCAAGCTGAAGCATCTGACCGAGGCACAACTTTATGAACATTCAAAAACAAAAGTAGCGTGCCACACGGTGATATCATCGCCGAACTGGACCATATCGGCAATGTGCACATCTTCTCCAAAAAATGGCCGGTCCAACTTGACAGTTCCTTCTCCAGATTGCTCAAAAATTCAGGTCGCGCTCTGGTGAAATCGCCTTGAAAATGACGAAGGAGAAGAAGAAGGCCGCCGTGCAAAGATTAATGACATCATCGCAAAGCTAACACTCAATGGAATCGTTTTGTTAAAAGTCGGGCATCATTATCATTCAGCTATGTTACAGCAAAATGAACTAAGTCCCTATACGTAAAACATGATTTGTGACATGGGCCTGAACGTGCGCCATCCCGAATGCATCGACGCACTCAAGAACACCGATGCCGATGTGGCCATGTTCGACTAATTCGGCACTCCGGACAAGTGGAAAAAATACCACATGTTCCACAAGGACGAGTCGGACATCAATGAGCATTTTTATTCGAGCCATAAATTCAAATGTGATGACAGCGATGCTGAAGCGGAATCATTTTCACACGCATGAGCATTTCATTGTCCATCGAAATGATACTACGGTTGGCAAAGGCAAAACATCATCACAAGTATGACCTGTTCGAGGTTGATCAAAATGTTCAAATTGGAGTGCAACAGAATTTTTTTGGTTTCAGACTTTCAGAATCCGTGACTCCTGCTGCAGTAGAGCCGAATGACACATGTAGCTCCGTGACACAAACAGGATGTACAAGTAGCCACGAAGCGACACGCCTGTTCAGCTCTGTTCCTTTTGCTCTTGCAAACAGGAACTTCACGGGTACCTACGGTACTCTGTGAGGCACACTGCAAATCCGATTTTGTAATTTTCTTCACCTGTTTCACCGGTAAAACAGTAGAGTAGGTAGTGACTAGACCACTTGGTTGTACGACGGACGATCGAACGACGACAGGAGATCTGACAGTGAAGTCGCGGGGACGGCGTTACGACTTCAAACGCCGGCTTCACAGCGACTACGACAGTACGATTGACTTCACTGTTACTCCTCTGAGGGAGAGAGAATGGCTGGTGCTTCGAAGAGCAAGTCTACAGAGGATTTCCCTCCCCTCCCGGCGAAGCCAGACATCGGGCAGGCTTCCCCTTCCCCGGCAGCACCGTCCACTCAGGACGTGCTGTTACAACAAATTCTGCAAATGCAACAGCAGCAGGCAGAGGATCATCGACTGCTGCGTGCTGAGCTTCAACGTCAAGCACAGATCAACGTTGAGCTGGAGGCGAAGCTGGCAGCGAAGCCTGGGACTTCTGACCCGGAATCCGCCGAGCAACTTCTGGAGAGAAGGAAGAAGCTGGACTACGTGCCAGCAGCCTCCGTCAACCCGTTCCCGCCGAGGCCGGCGACACTGACAACGAGGATGCCGCAGTTGTACGACCTGCACGGCAGCAAGACGTACGACGCGCTCTCCAAGAAGTCCAACTCTTCGATGAAGTACGAGTGCATGGTTCTGGCTCCAGCGCTGTCTTACTTGCACGACGTGGTGAACGCGTGCAACCAGGCGTTGGACGAGAACGAAGACTGCGGATTGACGCTGAGAGACTGGCAAAAACACTGCCACGAAGTTACCAACTCGGTCCACGGCATTTACGCGTTGCTTTGCAACCGCTGGACGATGCTGGAACTGCGCGGGCAGCTGGAGCAGGAGCCTGGTTCTTCGCAGCGTGGAGGATCAGACGCTCTACGCGCAAAGCTGCAGTTCGTGGAGGACAGGGTGTACCAGGCAGCAGACGGCGTGGTGGCGGACGAGGTGTTGCAGCAATGGCTGAACGACTTCGACAAGAACCGCGGCAGGGCGATGCTGAACATCACGTCCAAGAACGCAGCAAGCGCGGAAACGCGGGTTGTAAAAGATCCACGGGACCGCGACCGCTGGAAGGAGCGTAAGAACAAAGAGAAGGACGGTACGAAGCAGCCTACCGACAAAGGCGGCGGCAAAGGCCGGGGCGGAAAGCCCGCGGCCGATGCGTGATGTGCGTGCCGCCACCCCGTCCAGCGCAACAGCCCTCTCCGGGCGCTGGACGGGGGAAACTCACCGTGCAACAGCAGGTGAGACAGCGGAGGGGAGCATGGCGCGCGGCGGGCGCCAGTTCCGAGGTGATGCAATGGATTACTCACGGGGTGAAGTTGAGGTGGAAGCGCAAGCCTCCGCCTCCGTTCGACCACGGGGTGTCACTGAGGGATGCTACGCGGCAGCAGCAGGTGTGGCTGGACGCGGAGAAGGAGAGGCTGCTGGAGAACGGTGCCTGGACGAGAGCGACGAGAAGATCTCACGTTTCTCGCGCTTTTCTAGTGCCAAAACCGGGTACGAACAAGTGGAGACTGGTGGTGGACTTCCGATGGCTGAACCAGTGGTGTGTAAAAAATCGTGTGAAGATGGAGACGCTGAAGAAACTAAGGAGACTGGCGAAACCGGGCGACTGGTGCTTCAGCTTCGACCTCCAGGACGGTTTTCACGCGCTGGGAATCCACCCGGACTTCCAGAAGTTCATGCAGTTCGACCTGCAAGGGGACCTACTTCAATGTTCAGCGATGCCGTTCGGATGGAGCGACGCTCCGAGAGTTTTCTGCAAGTTCGTACGCGTGATGGTGGAGGCTTTGCGTTCTCCACAGGCAGCGGAGGATCGCAGAGAAATCAAGAGACTGCGGGACGGTTCCGCAGTACGACAGCGATGGTCAGTCCGTCGCAGGACCGGTGGTGCTGGCGGGGACGCGAACCGTCACAGCGGAATGCGAGTACTACCGTACATGGACGATTTTCTGGTGCTGGCCGACTCGCAGCGAGAAGGCTTTCTGCGTCGAGAAAAAGTTCAACTGGTGCTTCATCGACTTGGCCTACGGCGGAACGAGAAGAAGGGCCACTGGGAGCCTACGCAGGTGGTAGAGCACCTCGGGCTGGAGGTGGACCTGAAGCTGGGACAATTCCGTGTGACAGAACGACGGGTGCACAAAATCCACACCAAGGCGAAGGAGATCCTGTGCGACGCAGCGAGAAATCGGAGGTGGATTCCCGCCAGGAGACTGGCGTCCTTCACGGGACTCTGCCAATCCGTGTACTTGGCAGTACCAGCGGCGCGGCTCTACCTACGGGAGCTCTACTTCGTGCTGGCGGAGAAACGCAGCTGGGGAGCGAAAGTAAAAATCTCGCGTTCAGCTCGGGGGGACTTAGAATGGTGGTCCAGGCTGCCTGTGATGAGCAGGTGGAACGGGCGCAAGATCTGGAGATCCCGGACGAGAGCGAAGGTGCACACGGACTCTTCGATGACGGCGTGGGGAGGAGTGCTGAACCTGAAGTTCCCCGCGCGAGGTTTCTGGCCAGACGAGATGCGCTGCTGGCACATTACACACCTGGAGCTGGAGGCCGTGTACAAGACCGTACAGGCGTTCCTGTAGGAGCTGGAGGGCAAGGTCGTACGACTCTACTGCGACAACCAGGCGGTGGTGGCGATGCTGTCACACTTCACCTCCAGAAACCCGGACCTGATGAGGAGAATGAGGAGACTCTGGCTGCTACTGGATCTGCACGACATCGAGTTGCAGGCTCGGTACATCAGCGAGGCCAACGTGTGGGCCGACAACCTTTCGCGTTGCGAGGATTTGGACGACTGGAGGCTGAATCGGGACTGGTTCGTGTGGGCCAACAAGCAGTGGGGGCCCTACACAGTCGACCGGTTCGCTTCCGAGATCTCCGCGCAGCTTCCTCGGTACTACGCTGCGTGGAAAGACCCGAAGTGCGAAGGTGTGGACTCTCTGACGTACGACTGGCGGGGGGAGAACAATTGGGTGAACCCCCCGTGGGCGCTGCTGGACGAGGTGGCGCACAAGCTGCGGGAGGAGGGGGCCGCTGCTACGGTGGTGGCTCCGTACTGGCCGGGACAGTCCTGGTTCAGGGAGCTGGAAGCCCTGGCCACCGAGGTGGTGATCATGCCACGGCGCAGGGACCTGTTCACTCCGAGCAGGCTGGGAGGGTCCGAGCTGCTCGGGCCCTCAAAATGGGACGCTGTGATGTTCTTCATCGAGGCGCGCCCGTGAGTTACTACGCTGCTGAAGTACGAAGAAGCTCTGCTACGAGTACGACAGCAAGCAAGGTGACCGTGGGTACGAAAATCGAGGTGTTCTGGGAGGACGATGACTGCTTCTACCCGGGTGTGGTGAAGGAGTTCAACGAGGACGGAAAGGCGCACGTGCTGTACGACGACGGCGACGAGGAGACGCTAGACTTGTCCGAAGAGAACTTCAAAATCATCAACAGCACGGACGAGACAACAGGCGCGGACGGCGAGAACACCGAGCGGAGCAGCGGAGGCAACTACGAAGAGTACAAGCGCGGTGGTGCTGTACAAAATTTCCTCACGCGCTCACTTTGTGAGCGGTGGAGGGGTGAGTTGGGACCTTCCCGGCTCACCGAACTGGCGGTGTCGATGCAGAAAAAGGCACTGCTGGACACGACGAAGGACAACTACGGACCGAAGGCGCGGCGATTCATTTTATTTTGTGAGCTGCACCAACGGCCGTGGCTGCCAGCGTCGGAGGCGACTGTGTTGCTGTACATCGCCTCTCTATTGGAGGACGGGAACATCCAGTCGGCATCATTACAGCCGTACCTGTCCGCCATCAACAACTACCACGAGGACCTTGGTCACCCTGGACCGGCGAAGGGGCGCTCTGTGACCCGAGCTGTAAAGGGGATGGCGACCATCCAGGCGGAGCTGGCCGTGCAGGAGCAGAACATCGAGACCCAGCGGACGTGGCTGCCAGCAGCACACGTACGACGGGTGCACGAGGCAGCGCTGAAGTTAAATCCGAGATCGCCTGAGGAGCTGCAGCTACTGCGAGCCTTTACCTACGTGGTGGTGGCCTTCGTGACCTTCGGCAGACCAGACACGGGGACCTCGTTGTCACGGCAACACGTTCATTGTGGCGACGATGAGTTCTCAGTGGTGCTGCTGAAGGAGAAGGGACGGCGACACCATCGAGTGAAGCGACGCCTTACGATCCCTGGAAGGGGGTGGCTCTGTTGAAGGAGCTGATCGAGCACTGGGAGTTCTACCGTGACACAGCTTGGAGCATTTCTGCGAAGACTCAACCTGACGGCTACTGGCTGCTACCCGAGGACCCGAAGAACTTCAAGGCTTCAGTGGCTAATGACTGGATTGGTCTAGCTCTCAGCGAGCTGGACTGCAGACCTCCTGAAGGAGGTCACTTTTCTGCACACAGCACCCGGAAGGGTGCCACGACGTGTGCTCGAGCTGTGGGTGTTACAATGGAAAAAGTGTGCTTCCTGGGAGGCTGGTCACAGTTCTCTTCGGCAGTGCAACACTACATCGACCCGACAGCTCTGAGGGACACAGACATGGACTACTACTTCGCTTGGTTAACATGGTCACAGTGACAGAGATCAGATTTCTTGTGTGTGCCTCACAGTTTCATCTTTGGTTTCATGGCAAATGAGGATTCGAGCAAAAGAGAAATGTTCAAATTGGAGTGCAACAGAATTTTTGTGGTTTCAGACTTTCAGAATCCGTGACTCCTGCTGCAGTAGAGCCGAATGACACATGTAGCTCCGTGACACAAACAGGATGTACAAGTAGCCACGAAGCGACACGCCTGTTCAGCTCTGTTCCTTTTGCTCTTCCCACCGCTCCCGACCCAGAGGACTCTTTCCTTTTGGTGACGTGCACAGACAGTCTGGACATCTCATCAAAAACATGAATTTAGAAAGCATGTAAAAGCACAAAATGCATTTTAAACACTTTACAAAATCATTTTAATGAAATGTATTGCAGTGCCTGCCTTTGGCAAATGAGGATTCGAGCAAAAGAGAAACATGTGAAACAATGAAATGATTGTTGTCGATTGAAACGATAATGCAGGCGGCAAAGTAGAAACATCATCGAACGTATGACCATTTTGATGTTAATCAAAACATGAAGAACAATAAAATAGCGGATAGCAAAACGATACATATGACTAATAACAAGATCCGATGTATCAATGTCATGTGTTTGAAGCCATCGCATACAATCAACATTCATGCATGCATATACGCATTTGCACATCACTTTCTCACCGTCCGATCGATAATGGTTAACCTGACATTTGACACGCGTCCATGGCGGGCTATCCGATCTATCGTGCTTTATCCAACTCACTGCAAGTGTCCACATCTGCCCGCTCGCCATATTTCAAATGTGGAAGTGACTTGGGGCCTGGGGTATGCCGCGAGGCAGTGCGGCTGTCACCTCTGAGGGACTTGGGGCCTGGGGTATGCCGCGAGGGAGGGCGGCTGTCGCCTCTGGGGACTTGGGGCCTGGGGATGCCGCGGGAGGCGGCTGTCGCCTCTGAGGGACTTGGGGCCTGGGGTATGCCCAGGGGAGGGCGGCTGTCGCCTCTGAGGACTTGGGGCCTGGGGTATGCCGCGAGGAGGCGGCTGGAGGGACTTGGGGCCTAGGGTATGCGCGAGGGGCGGCTATCCTCTGAGGGACTTGGGGCCTGGGGTATGCCGCGAGGGAGGGCGGCTGTCACCTCTGAGGATGATGCCGCCAGCTGCAGCATAATGGAGCGTCGATATTGCGTGTCGCCTCCTGCAATGCATGTCTCCGCATGCTTGATCGGTACCCGTGGAACTGAGGAACTAAGAGGGTGCACCCGCTTGCTCAGTGCCCATGGGCTGGATGGTGGGCTGTTCTAAATCACGGTCAATGTGCGTCTTGCCACAAGCGGCCTTGCCTGTCATGACCCGGCATGTGATCACCGCGGGGGCCACGGACTAGCTGAATCTGGCCAATCGGTGCAACTCTGAATCCAACCATGGAGTGAAACTCGGAATAGGTAGAGCTGGGTGGAAAAACAGAGGGTGCTGGGAGAGCCCCATGGGCGCATGTGTAAAGCGTGCACGCGGAGTGTGCGAGCGCAAGCGATTGGCGCTACGGCAAAGGAGAGTCATCCTAATGCGTCATGACGCACACATCACCAAGCCTCTCATGGGACGAGAGTCATCCTAGTGCGTCATGACGCACACATGGCCAAGACTCTCATGGGACGAGAGTCATCCTAGTGCGGCATGGTGCACACATGGCCAAGCCTCTCATGGGAGCAGGGAGATGCCGGCAGAGAAACCTGTGAAGCGACCAACATCCACGTTCTTCAGCTGGCCGGTCAGCCATTGGCCGTCTGTGGAGGCTGCAAACAGCTGTGTGTATCGAGCCACCGGGTCTGCAGCCCAACCCCGCACGCCACAAGATGAAGGTCTCCACCAATCAAGCGATAGCGCAACTATTGACGCATCCCGCGGCATCCATGCGGCGGACACCATCACTAAAGGAGCTTCCCTTGCATCCACCTAAATGCATCTGCCATTCGAGTAACCCCACCCAATCTATGGGTAAATCCGTATCGGGAACGCTGCCCGTGTAGAAAATACAAGAAACCGCGAGAACGCGCTTGGATGGACCGTTCGAATTAGAAGATGCCGTAGATGTCATCTTTCGTCCACATGCCCCAATCAATCAGATTGTCATCGAGGAAGGCGTAGCGGGTGTCCAAGCTCGCGGCGACAAGTGAGTCAAGGTGTCTACGGAGAATATCTCCCAGAAAGCTGGTCCCGTTGAGAATTACCTCATTTGCCTTAAGGCAATCCGCGCACTTGCATGCACCATCTCTCAAGGACTCGAGGCAACGACGATGACCGGAAGCGGTGGCAAACGTATAATTCCGTACGTCTTTTGAAATTCGGTTGCCGAATCATGTTGCGATATCTCGTTCGTCCTGCCCCCAGTACTGTGTGTGGTGGGGAGGCAGGACGAACGAGATATCACGACATGATACGGCGACCGAATTTCAAAAGACGTGTATTGCCACCAATGTTTGCCACCGCTTCCGGTCATCGTCGTTGCCTCGAGTCCTTGAGAGATGGTGCATGCAAGTGCGCGGATTGCCTTAAGGCAAATGAGGTAATTCTCAACGGGACCAGCTTTCTGGGAGATATTCTCCGTAGACACCTTGACTCACTTGTCGCCGCGAGCTTGGACACCCGCTACGCCTTCCTCGATGACAATCTGATTGATTGGGGCATGTGGACGAAAGATGACATCTACGGCATCTTCTAATTCGAACGGTCCATCCAAGCGCGTTCTCGCGCTTTCTTGTATTTTCTACACGGGCGGCGTTCCCGATACGGATTTACCCATAGATTGGGTGGGGGCCCGCACACCACACATCCCTGCAAGAGCCCTTCACTTCCAAGCACTTTCAGAAAGCATCCCATTCTGTGGGACTCACTCTCACACACATAGGGGAACAGAGGGGTGCTGAGGGTGAGGGGCGACACCCACCTCACTCTCACACATAGGGGTACAGAGGGGTGCTGAGGGTGAGGGGTGACACCCACCTCACTCTCACACAAATAGGGGTACAGAGGGGTGCTGAGGGTGAGGGGTGACACCCACCTCACTCTCACACACATAGGGGTACAGAGGGGTGCTGAGGGTGAGGGGTGACACCCACCTCACTCCACACTGAATCGCATGAGATCAGCCGATAAAAGTCAGCCCACCATCATCCCAGTGGATGTGAGAAGCAATTCAGGAGCAAGGCGGGGCCATGACAAGATACCACCAACCCATACATATTCCCAACCCAGATGCAAAGCAGCATGGAAAGATGATACGATGTGACCGATCATCGCCCAACAATTGTTGGTCCCTGGGTAACGGAGTAAGCGGACCTTGCTTGCATACCCCCCAGTGGCTCACGGTCGATGGATGGGTCCCGTTGGTCCATGGTTATGCCATGAATGCAGTCACACCACACTTTCACACACACATAGGGATAACGAGGGGTGTTGAGGGTGAGGGGCAACACCGACCTCACTCTCACACACAGGGGTAAAAAGGGGTGTTGAGGGTGAGGGGCGACACCTACCTCACTCTCACACACATAGGGGTACAGAGGGGTGTGGAGGGTGAGGGGCAACACCTACCTCACTCTCACATACATGGGTAAAGAGGAGTGTTAAGGGTGAGGGGCGACGCGCACCTCACTCTCACACACATAGGGGTAAAGAGAGGCGATAAGGTTCAGGGGTGCCACCTACCTCACTCTCACACACATGAGTAAAGAGAGGCGATAAGGGTCAGAGGTGACACCCACCTCACTCTCACACACAGGGGTGAAGAGAGGCGATAAGGATCAGAGGTGCCACCTGGCTCGGCGGGTTCCAATGTCTTGTTTGCGGTCGCAATCTCCCCGAGAGGGGAGTCAAGAGCAGCCACCAACTCTTGCCATTGCGGAGTCGGCACTTGGCCCTTGCTCCCTGCGCCAATCACCGTCAGCCACGCATGATGGCATCACCCAGATTGAACCATACTGTGTCATCAACCAGGTGGCGCTCTCAGAATGCAGCATGATCCATCCTGAGTCATCTGCCAGGTGGCGCTCTCAGGATGTTGTCTCGGGGGTTGCCAGGGCGTTTCATAGCGCAAGCTGCAAAATCAAAGAGGTGATCCCTTTTGAATATTCTCCCTGATCTCAACGACGGGCGAGGGAGTCACCTGGGGTGGTGGGCCCGGAGGAGGGTGCCCATGTGCGGAGAGTGTGGGTGGCGATGGCGAGAAGAAGGTTGTTTTTGGTGCTGTCGTAGTCCGTGCTCGCGCTTAAGCGGTGATCCAGCAGCCGAGTCGCACTGTGGCTCTCCTGCTCCACCCCCTCGCCATCCCAGGCCGGCTCCTCAGGCGCAGCCCGTGGCCACCCCTCCAGAGGGCTTGCGCTCGGTGTTGGCCTCCATTGAAGGGAGGCCCTGGCGGGAGGGACCGAGGCTCGGGCACACCAAGTCCCTCGCTGACTTGCACGAAGGGGCTGCTGGGCGGGCGCCCCACCTGGATCGCGGTGAGGTAGCCTACTGCCTGCGGCTCCGCATCACGCATCAGCGCCGCGGCTGCGTGCGCCTCTAGCACCGCGTCGCTCGCCCCGAGCCCATGCCACGCCGCCACGTAGCTCAGCACCGTCGCGGCGTCCCACGGCCCCAGTGCTGCTTCCTGCGCGCGCCAGCGGACTCGGTGTGCGTAAGCGCTGCAGGAGGGGCAGTGGTGGGCGAGTCCGGCCCTGAGCAATTCCCGCCTCCGCAGCACAAATCGCAGGAGCAGCAGGGGGCAACAGGGGGGTGCAGGGGGCAGGGGGCAGCAGGGGGCGGCAGGGGCAGGGGGCAGCAGGGGCAGCAGGGGGCAGCAGGGGCAGCAGGGGGCAGCAGGAAGCAGCAGGGGGCAGCAGGGGGCAGCAGGGGCAGGGGCAGCAGGGGGCAGCAGGGGCAGCATGGGGCACAACGCCTGGCACCCGAGTCCCACGGATATTACCTGTGGGGCTCCTGTGACGCCTTCTTGGATGAGTTGCGCTTCAACGAGAGCGCTTAGCCACGCCTCGCACTGTTCCCCGAACCAGCTCAGCTGCCCGGAGGCACCTCTTGCCCCCACCCCCTCCTCGGCACCTGGCGCCAACAGACTGCCGAGGGCATCTGGCAGCGGGGTGGTGGCCGCGCCCACCGTAGCCCCCCC
The DNA here is from genome assembly GCA_001247695.2 of Cymbomonas tetramitiformis. Lineage (NCBI taxonomy): Eukaryota > Viridiplantae > Chlorophyta > Pyramimonadophyceae > Pyramimonadales > Pyramimonadaceae > Cymbomonas > Cymbomonas tetramitiformis. The sequence continues at coordinate 48,968 of LGRX02033187.1, read as the reverse complement.
CACACCCGCAAACCACCCCGAGCCCTCCCCGGACACCTCGATGCCACTACCGTGAGGAGCGAGTGCGGCCACGTGGCCGCCGGCTTCGAGCTCACGCCAGCAGCAGAGGAGCTCCTCCAGCTCGGAGGGGGAGCAGTGCGCCATGGCAAAACCGAGGAGGCGCTGGCGGTCTGCTGGAGGCACGTCAGCGGAGCTTGCACGGCGGCCCACCTGAGCACACCACACATCGATTCAGGGCTGTGTAGGAATCAAGTTCCGTGGAGCACAGGATCAAGGACCGTGGAGCGCAGGATCAAGGGCCGCAATGCGCAGAATCAAGGACTGCAAAGCGCAGAATCAAGGACCGCAAAGCGCAGAAACAAGGGCCGCAAAGCGCAGGATCAAGGGCCGCAAAGTTTAGAATCAAGGGCTGCAAAGCGCAGAATCAAGGACTGCAAAGCAGAATCAAGGGCCACAAAGCGCAGAATCAAAGGGTCAGCAGCATGGTCAAGGGCTTCAAAGCCTTAGGATCACGGCCGCAGCGCATGATCAAGGGTCGCAAAGCGCAGAAACAAGGGTCAGCACAGAATCAAGGGCCGGCAAAGCAGGATCGCGGTCGCAAAAAGCGGATCGGGCGGGCCGCAAAAGCCAGGATCAAGGGCCGCGAAAGCGCAGGATCGCGGGGCCGCAAAGCGCAGGGATCAAAGGCCGCAGCGCCGATCGGGCGGGCCCAGCGCAGGATCGCCGCACAGCGCAGAAACAAGGGCCGCAAAGCGCAGAAACAAGGGCCGCAAAGCGCGGAATCAAGGGCTGCAAAGCGCAGAATCAAGGGCTGCAAAGCACAGAATCAAGGGCTGCAAAGCGCAGAGCAACAGCTTGCTCCGAGTATCCAGAGAAAACCAAGTCAGCACCCACATGCCATGCGACAGCTGGCTGCACCGGGAAGGCCGCTGCCTGCGGGGTTCTCTCACCTGTGCACACACGTCCCAGGCGCTGGTGTGGCCCTGCACGACGAGGCCGAGGCACAGGTCCGCCGCCATGCAGTAGGCCTCCGCCCGCAGAGCTGAGCGCGCAATGGCCTCCAGCACCGCCGCCTGCTCCGACTTGGAGGTGAGCCCGAGCAGGCGCGCCAGCTTCATCAGAGCGCCCTGCTCGTGCTCCGGCGCTGCCCGCACCGCCAGCACCCGCTGCAGCACTTCCAGCCGGTCCTCGATCTGCACCCGCCTCCCCTTGCATCAGCCTCGATTCGCAGAAGCTTCATGAAAGCTGCTCGGGCTGTGGGCCACTGAAGTCAGTTGACAGCGATGCAATCGCTACTGCTGATTGCGTGCAGCGATTGCATTGATCACGGTTTCCGTCAAACTCAGATCGCAGAGAAGTTCTCCGCTTTTGCACTTTCACCGACCGACCCGCAAACTCTAGCTGATTTGCAAAGCATGCAACAGACAGATTTTTCAGAGAAGATCAACTCATGAGCTCGTGGTGCCTGCCAGGACTGCCCATTCTTCGCAAGCAAAGGACTCTCTCTCTCTCTCTCTCTCGCTCTCTTCAGGTGAGGGGTGAGACCTGCTTGGGCAGCCTAGAACCGGTAGGCTGAAATAGGAAAGGTTGAGGCGGGTGAGGGGTGAGCCGTGAGTGGCAGGGCTTGGGGCGGGGGGAGGGCCATACCTGCTTGAGCTGCATGGGCAGCAGGTCCACGCCAAGAGAGGGCAGCAGCTTGAGGGCCTCCATGGTGGCCACCTCGCGCTGAGCCTCCTCGGATTTGGGAGCCAGATCCAGGCACTGCGCGGCTTTGCGCATCGCCTCGTCTTCCAGACTCCCTGCGCTGTACAGATACTCCCGCCCCGCCGCCGCCACCAGCTTGTCCGCCTTCGCCTCCGGCAGTGCCGCTGTGCCCCCCGCGCCTTTCAGGTAGCTCTTCGCCAGCGAGAACACCCCCGCCCGGAGCAGCGCCCGGCAGAACTCAGTCAGCACCGCCTGCGCCCCCACCCCGTGCGCCAGACGCCCCCTTCCCGCCTCGTCACGAGTGGTGCCCTGCGACTACATTCGAATGCCTGCTAGTGGATGCTGATTGGGCGCAGGGTGAAGGGCAAGCCCCGGGGGCGTCCCGGGGAGCACCTCCTGGCTGAGGAGCTGGGCGCAGGGTGAAGGGCAAGCCCCGGGGGCGTCCAGGGGAGCACCTCCTGGCTGAGGAGCTGGGCGAAGGCTCCTCCCTGGAGCGTGCGCAGGTCTCGCCACAGCTCCAGCCACGTGGCCTCTGTGGGAGCCGGGCGGCTGCGGGCGGTGCGTGAGAGGACCAGGCGCGTGAGCTTGCGCGCCTCCTCCGCCGTGAGCACGCGGAGCCCGGCCATGGTCTGCGGCACCCCACGCTGCCCGAGCAGCCGCCCAGCTTCCACGTGGTACATCCCCGTGCGGATCTGCTTCCCCTCGCCCCCCAACCCAAGGACATCCACCCCCTCTCCTCATCCTCTGCCACATACCGGGCCACCTTACCCCACCTTTGGCGGCACAGTGCAACTCATCACTGGCATCTTCGCTGATGGCAGCCACGTCTCGGCTCCCCCCGAATGGCATGGCATGTCGCATGGCACGTCTCGGCTCCCGAATGGCATGGCACGTCTCATTGCACGTCTCGGCTCTCCCGAATGGCATGGCACGTCTCATGGCACGTCTCGGCTCCCGAATGGCACGCATGGCACGCTCCCTCATGGCACGCCTCGGCTCCCGAATGGCATGGCACGTCTCATGGCACGTCTCGGCTCCCCCGAATGGCATGGCACGTCTCATGGCACGCCTCCGCTCCCCGGAATGGCATGGCACGTAAGCAGCAAATTGAGGATACGGGCGCATGCCGTGCCAACACTCCAGGCCAAGAGTGCAGTGTCGCACTAGCGCTTCCCCAGGATTCCAGGTGGCGCACAACCCCTCGAGGCCCGCGCCCCACCAATCCATGCAGCGCAAACCCCCGACATGCGCGATCCATCAAAACAGAGGCTCCGGCCCATTTGCAGGGGGCAAGGGCGGGGGGGGCAGCTTGCCTGCAGAGCCCACTCCCGCTCTTCCTTGATGGCACTGTGGGAGGACCCTGCGGGCAGACTGCCCAGCATCTCTGCCAGGGCGTCCCAGCAGCCCTCGCCGGTGCACATGTATGCTACCTCAACGGCGCTACGTAGCAGGTGCCCCGTCGACGGAAAGAAGGCGGCCGTTCCCTCCGGTTGGCCAGCACTCTCCGTGGCTGACTCTGCCAGCACTGCCACGCACAGCTCTAGGCGCCCACCCGCTGCCCACTGGAGCATCAACTGATGCAGCCACCCGCTCGAGCCCACGTCCTGCATACCCGCCCCGCAGCCAAATTTCACCAACCAAATAATTTCCCCACATACCGGCGAAGGGAGTCCGCGGCGAGGGATGCCCATGCTGCGACGTCGGATGCCCATGCCGCGCAGAAGTGCGCTCAGATATCGAATGCGCATGCTGCGACGTCGGATGCCCATGCCGCACAGAAGTGCGCCCAGATATCCAATGCCCATACTGCGACGTCGGATGCCCATGCCGCACAGAAGTGCCCTCAGATATGCCCATGCTGCGACGTCGGGATGCCCATACCGCACAGAAGTGCGCTGGGCTATCCAATGCCCATGCTGCGACGTCGGATGCCATGTGCCGCACAGGGTGCGCTCAGATATCCAATGCCCATGCTGCGACGTCGGATGCCCATGCCGCGCAGAAGTGCGCTCAGATATCGAATGCCCATGCTGCGACGTCGGACGCCCATGCCGCGCAGAAGCGCGCTCAGATATCCAATGCGCATGCTGCGACGTCGGATGCCCATGCCGCACAGAAGTGCGCTCATATATTGAATGCGCATGCTGCGACGTCGGATGCCCATGCCGCACAGAAGTGCGCTCAGATATCCAATGCCCATGCTGCGACGTCGGACGCCCATGCTGCGACGTCGGATGCCCATGCTGCGACGTCGGATGCCCATGCAGATATCCAATGCCCATGCTGCGACGTCGGATGCCCATGCCGCACAGAAGTGCGCTCAGATATTGAATGCGCATGCTGTGACGTCGGATGCCCATGCCGCACAGAAGGGCGCTCAGATATCCAATGCCCATGCTGCGACGTCGGATGCGCATGCTGCGACGTCGGATGCCCATGCCGCACAGAAGTGCGCTCAGATATCCAATGCCCATGCCGCGACGTCGGATGCCCATGCCGCACAGAAGGGCGCTCAGATATCCAATGCCCATGCTGCGACGTCGGATGCCCATGCCGCGCAGAAGTGCGCTCAGATATCCAATGCCCATGCTGCGACGTCGGATGCCCATGCCGCGCAGAAGTGCGCTCAGATATCGAATGCCCATGTTGCGACGTCGGATGCCGCCGCGCAGAAGCTCAGATATCCAATGCGCATGTTGCGACGTCGGATGCCCATGCCGCACAGAAGTGCGCTCAGATATCCAATGCCCATGCTGCGACGTCGGATGCCCATGCTGAGATTGTTGACTGCCCATGCTGCGACGTCGAATGCCTGTGCTGTAATGAAGGGTGCTGCACTAGACGGTAGATGGCATAGGATCATGCCCCGACTTTCATTTTATCTGACGCAGACGTGACTAGTGCAGCGGGAAACGGGATGAACCCTGCAATGTATCTGGACCCTACAATGTATCTGGCGCAGACGTGACTAAGCAGTGGGAAACGGGATGAACCCTACAATGTATCTGACGCAGACGTGACTACAGTGGATGTGGAGAGTACACTCAAGTGAAACGCATGCTCGACAAATGGCCTGATCTTAAATCCATGGTTCCAAGCACATCTGCAAGTACTCAAGGCCCAAACATCCCATCGCGCTCCTCCCCTGCCGGGCAGCACCTGCTCAGCGCCTGCGCGCTGCAACATGCTGAGTGTCTCGTCCCGAAGGTGTTCCACGACGTTGTCTCCCCGGCTGAAAGCCGTCATGAAGTCCGCTCTCCCCACTGCCGTCATCTCTGCAAACTCTTCCAGGGTCATAGAGGCTGCTTCGTCCACGTCCGCCCCCACCTCAGGCAAGTGCGCCAGGCCCGCCTGAAGGCACCTCGTACACTCCATCAGCTTTTGCAGGCCTTTGGTCTTATCACTGTCGCCGAGCCGCTCAGCCCCAAGCTGCAGCAGCGCCATGCTGTGGTCCAGCAGCCCGCTCGCGCCGTCCAATCGCAGAGCCGTCTCCTGGTACCAGCGCGCGACATCCTCCTCTGTCGTGTGGGCGGCCTTCGCGTCGCTGCCCGCGCCGCGCACCATGTGCTCCGTGGCCGACGCCAGCCGAAGTGCGTTCCACCAGGGCCGTGCAGGGCCCATCTCCACCTGCTCCTCCGCCTCTCCGAGCAGCACCAACAACCGCGCACACGTCGCCGGCCCTTCTGCCCAGTCCACCTTCCGGGGCGGGGGGGAGGGGAGGGGTTCCAGCAGGGAGCAGGTGCTTGTACGCCTGCGGGGGCACGGTTGCTGGGAAGGCCGCCAGGATCTGCAGCCGATGGGATGCAAGCGCTGCTGGGTGGCGGCGGAGGAGGAGCTCCACGGCGCGAAGGTGCCCTCCCTGGGCAAACTGGACAGCCGCCAGGGGTAGAGGGGCATCGCAGAAGGCCGCGAAGGCCTCCGTGTGGAATGTGCCGTGGTGGATGGAGAGCAGCGTGTCGAGGCGATCCAGGTACTGCCACAGCTGCAGGCGGTATCGATGCCGCCATCCGAGCAGCTCCTCCGCCTGCGCCACGCCGCACCTCCGCACTTGGCAAAGGGGCACACAAGCAGATACGTGGGGCGCCTGCCATGGAGTGCAGATGCCGCGCAGCTGCCATTTACCGGAGATCGCGCGTGCACGGAATGCCATTCGCCACACCCGGACAGCCGCCCTCTTTGCGGCGGTCGAAGCGCCGACGCCCCTTCTCAAGCAGTGCTGCGCGTGCGCGCCGCGCCGCAAGCTAGCAGCGGGTGAGTGCGGGTGCCCGCGGGGGCTGCACGTGCTGCACTCTGTGCACAGCCGTTGAGGCTGCACGCATGGCACACGTCCGAGTAGCCGGCGGGCGCTGCACACGCGGCACAGCCCGAGCAACCCACAAGGGGTGTCCCCGTGGCGCACTGAAAGCAGCTCGCGGGCATTCCGCGCTCACAACAGCATCCACGAGGCGCCTCGCCTATTCTCAATGCCATGCTGGGATGCCAGGGAAGGGAGGTACCGGCTCTGGACTGCCAGGGCTGGCGCCTGCCGCTTCCTTGTCGGCCGCCGCCTCCTTCAGCTCCTGGAGCTCCTCCTCGGTGAAGGTCTCGGTCGGGCGTCCGGTGCTGGTCTCCTTGAGGCCGTACAGCAGCAGCGCCCGCTGTGCGTCCCCGCTCTTCGCTACGCGTGTGACGCACTCGTTCAGCACCCACAGCTTGTCTGTGATGCGAGGCAGGTTGTCGTTGGCTTCTGCCTTGCCCACCTCCCCCGCGCGCCACCGCGCTTTGTACACCTGCGGACCCACACGCTCATCCACGCTTCACTGGGCGTATGCGGGATGGCCTCTCCTCACACTCAGTGCTAACGGCTTCGTCACACGATGGCCTCATATCATGGTAAACAGTGACATTGACTCAGCAACTGAGAGATCACTGTGCTCAAACGCGCGGATTCCCGTTGGAACCCCACGTGTCGTCCACGTCACAGCTGCCAAACTTCAGCACCATGGTCGGCAGGAGTTCCGGTGGCAGCGCAGAGATGCAGCGAGCCGCGCTTGTAGGCTATGCGCCAAGATTCAAATCACGTAAGCATTTCCCCTCAGACATTCCATGGTCGTCGCAGCGCACCTCGTCGCAATCCAGGCCGTAGTTGCGGGCCAGGTTGAGCGCGAGCCCGTACTCTCCGCTTGCTATGTGTCCCTGCCACGGTCCAGGCATGCGCATGAGAAACCAAATAACCGCACTCAAGCAAATTCATGCATTCGACTTGGCTCCCATCATCACGGCAGGCCGAGCACTTCCAGCACGACGGCCTCAACACTATAGTTAGACTTGCGGCTCCACCGGGGAGGTGTCAACGGCTCTCCACACCAAGGGTCCCCGCTCAAGAAGAGACTTCAAGGGAAGGGTGAGGGAAGCGAAAGTCAGCCTGGCATCCGACTTCACCTGGTACATCTCCGTTACCGTGCACTCGTTCAATGAGATGACGCGCCACCCGGGCGGCTTCTTCTTGGGGGAGTCCTGCTTCGCGTCGTCATCATCTGCGTCATCCTCCGCAGGGGCATCCTCCGAGACCACGCGCTCCAGCAGCAGCGCACGGCCATCCCCCCCCCGCGCCGCGCGCATGCCTGGAGAGAAGACCTCCGGGGAGGCCCCCAGCAGGTTGCACAACTCGGGCAGGAGAGCCAACCACACCTCCCCGCCCGCGCCTACTACTACCAGTGTGTCCTCTGCCCACCATGCCACATCCGTCACCTGCGCCGCCCCACCGTAGAGATCAGAGAGGGCACGCGTAGAGCCAAATCGACGCTCCCATGGAGGCGCCTCAGCGCATGCCGGATCGCCTACCCATGGACCCCGTCTTTCCCAATTGGATGGATGAATTCCAATGGATCCTGATTCCACCAAAGCAATTGTGCTACTGCGCACTGCTCTCTGGCTTTGCTCCACATCTTGATCCCACCGTGGAAACGCCAAGCTCGATGGAGCAAACTGTAGCTGCACCGTCCACTCCGGCTCAACCTCCAATTCACATTGGCAGCATCCTTCTCTTGCCTTTGCGCCACTCACCGGCTTTGCTCTGAGCGGGTGTTGAGCTCAGCGCATGTGGCGCACGTGGGGGTGGACGGTCACTCATGCGCGCTCGGGCCGGGGTATGCCGCTCGCGTACTCCACCGCATTCCTCGAACTCTTTGCTGGGTGTGCTCGCTGCCACGTAGCAAAGCACAGCACCTGTTCGGCCTGGTGCTTGACTGCTCGACTGAACAGCAGGGCTCGGGCGGGCTCGCCACTCACCGCCTCGCGGGGGCCGAAGCTCTCCTCCTTCAAGCGCGCCCGGCCGCAAACGCCCTTCTCCAGGTCGAGCTTGAACACCTCCAGGGTATGCAGCGGGCCAACGACTGCCAGTCGCCCGAACTCCGGGGAGGCGGAGATGCGCACCGCCTCGAGCTGCTTTGCGCTCTGCAGCGCCGGTACCGCGCCCTTCGCCGGGGCGGCGGCTGCGGCCGGCTTGCCGCTGGCGGCCACCAGACCGAAGGAGGAGCCTGCCAGGCCCTCGCTGGAGGGCACGATCCGCCAGGCGGAAACCGTGGAGGAGGCGGATCGGGGCGCCTTAGCGGGCGAGGCGACCTCCGCCTCTGCACCTTCGGCCTTCTTCGGCCGGGCAGGGGCCGCCTCGGTCAGGGGAGTGTCGCCCACAACCAGGAGCGCGGAGCGCGCAGGATCGTGGACGAGCGCCAAGGTGGTGCAGTGGTGAGTTGGCAGTGTCAGCGAGGGCACCGGGAGCAGCTTTGCCGGGGCCTCCTCCTCCTCCCCCTCATCGAGCAGTAGGCGCTTGGCGCTCGCGTTGGAGAAGAGGAGGAGCACCTCCGCGGCGGGCCCGCCGGGCACTGGAGGGCTGAGGAGGGCCACCCCAGTGAGGGCCCCACGGGAGAGCCAGCGTGAGGGGAGGTGTCGCACAAAGCTCCGCTCCCCCTGTATACCGTTTCAGCCGCGGCCAAGACAGCTCAGCAAGTGCTCTCCCCGCAGCTGCTGCCGGCTTACCCACCTTCATGGAATGCCCATGCCATGGACGCGCCCAACCAAGGTAGGGTGGGTTCCCAGAGGGACGACTCGGTGCCTCCTTGAGGAAGCGGCTGACGCAGATCACTGTTAGTGTCGGGAAGCTTCCAAGAAGTGTGCTGCTCCGTGCTAAGCCAAGGCGAGAACAATACACTCTGCAGTCTCGAATGAAATCGGTGCTAGAAGACACGTGGCGCGATGCCCCCCCAGAGCAACCCAAACCTCACAACCGGGCCCAGAGAAAGGCTTAAGCAACGCAATCCTCTCGAAGAGGACCGATCTTAAGCCTCAAGCAAATGCGGCGGAGCTGAATGGGAGAGATGGGCGCAAATCAGCGGACGGCACCTTTGCATCGAGGATATGGATGGACCGGAGAGAGGCAACCAGTAGATAGTCGCTCCTGGAGCATGTGTGCCCCTCAGTCCGCCGAAGAGAGAGAGAGAAAGCACCCCTGGTAGGGCAGGATACGTGCAAGCCGCCAACGCCGCGGGGACAGCAAAATGCTCGCGGGGAGGGGCGCCTCGAAGCAAACGGGGCTCTAAGGTGGGGCTGCGGATGCCTCACGCAGCCCCTTACGGGGGATGCACTCTGCCGTGCGCACGTATCTTGCTCAGCTCCGCGCGGGGTCCTGCGAAGAACGCGCGAGCTGCGTAGTTGGGGGGTCGGCGATTCACATACGTGTCCGCTATCACTAGCCGGACCTTCGGAGGTGTCCCACGTTGGTCACAGGAAAGCGTATTGTGGAATGCGCCCTGAACACAACGCGCCGCTGAGGCACTCGGGAAGCATGGCGACTCACCCCTCACTCCACGCTGCAAAGCGAAGTATCTCCGCTTGATCCTTCTCGCCTGTTGTGTCACGAAACGTCGGCATTACCATCAGGGGTTTCGCTATTATAGCAGGAGAGCCCGGGAGAGATCAACAGCCTGCACGAGAAGGGTGGCCGGACTGATCGAGGCCGACTGTGAGCGTGCAAAAGCTCAGAGCTTGAAAGCAATGATTTTGCAAAAGCTCTCTGGATCGGACGGATTTCAAGCATACAAACCAATATCTGTGAACGCAGCCGTCATGCTCTAAACGCGAATTGAGAAAGGACTTGTTGACCTCAGGCGACTTCGTTCCAAGTCGTGGCTATGCACAATTAGCCAATAGAGTTTCCCGGGGCTGTAACGAGGGGGCGTAAATCAAGAATAGCGGTGGACTGGCGCAGTGAGCACGACCATACGCACGTATTCGGGCGGTCTGAAAGCGTATGACAAGGCTCTGGTTTCCTCTCAGCAGTTCTCCGCCTTCAGACTGGGTGGTTGTCCGGCGCCGACTCACCTCGAAACGTGTATCGTACGCTGTCGAAGTCATCCTCTTTTGATAGGAACACCACATCGTGGCCGTGCAGAAGGACTAGGCTCTGCGCGCGCACACCGCCCAAGCTCGGTTTACGAGGCAAAACTGTGGGCAGACCCAGATCTGCTGTCGCTTGGCAGTGGCGTACAGACGTTTTCTCTCGGTGGAAAGTTTGATCAGCGTAATACCTGCCCGTTGGGCGATAGTTTGAAAGAGTCTTCCAAAAAGGTGTCGTTGCCGCTCGCTTTCCGTGACCATAAACTTGACACCGCGCCTGTCATCAGCCGCGTAGTTAGGGCTTCGGTTGAGTAGGGTCTGACGCCGAGCGCTCCCTGGAGGCATTTCGTCAGGCAAACCCAGAACGAAAGCACCAGAAGGCAAAAATTTACAAGTGAGATAATGTGACTTGGATTCTGTGGACCTTGGGGATAGCGCCACCGCAGTAGCAATGTACCTTTTAAACGCGTTCCTAAGGACCAGCCCTCGTCATCGTCACCGAAAACATCATCCTGCGCGCAAGAAAAGAAATTTGGGGACTACATCTTGGCATAAAAAGAAAATCTTGGCTTTCGTACCAGGTCCTCTTCAGTGGTCTCCACCTCACTCTCAGCATGCGAAAATATTTCATACAAGATCGCTTTCCTGTTCATCCTGAAACGGCTCCCTACAACTCAGCTGAGGATGACGCCCAAAATATCCGTAGATTCTCAGCTATCGTGCAGTTTCATCAACCACAATCCTTTCAAGTACATAAGATATCCATTATATCGGAATGTTCTTGCCAAAAAGAGTGATTTAAGCGTTGCCTACACCTTTCATCATGAGTCGAGTGACACTTCCTCTCGTGTGTTGAATCGGGGGAACCTTGCAACGCGCTATCGGATGCTACGTGTCACGTGTCACTACGACTAGGTATGGGATGGACATCGGAAAATGAAAAAATCCCCCAAATTTAAAAAATCGCTCCCGAAGGCCACAGATCGACAGATCGTTCGGTTGAACGATGTCGTGAGGTGACCTCACGAACGTTCAGCTTCACGTGTTTTCTCAGCGAGATTTGGAAAAATCCTGAAAAACAATATGCATATAGTCTCACACTGCCTATGAAGAGAGGATTGAACAACTTGTCGGTGTTTCAACATATCTCTGTCAATATATCACACTGACTCGCCGTATCATTTTGTAGGTCCCATGCTTACTATTGTTCATAGCACGGTTCCGTCGGGTGTTAGTATCAACCTTAAGCGACTCGACGTTTAGATTATTGAGAATTGACTCCACCGCTGTACAACTTGCATTCAGATATTTTCTTTCTTAGTAGCTACAAAAAATAGCTGGCCTATCAACATGTGGGACCATTGCAGAACAGTTTTCAAAACCGTCCAGGGTTCACGAAAAGCGCTTGGGTATTTCTATGTTGTATCCGTTGCTGTGATCTGGGTGGCCGCATCTTATCTCGTGAAGGAGATAGTGCACTCAGGCATCAGCCCATTTATACTGACATACATATGCAACTCGTTGTTCGTGTTGTATCTTCCTTTGGTGGAATTGCAGCACCTCAGTCCTCAAAAGCACTGCCGTCAAACAGACGATTGCACGCCGCCCGAAGAAGATCTAGGCTTCCTGAATGTATGTTCTCCATATGTCTGCACTTTTCAAACCGCGAGCATACTTCCGTTTCTAAGTTGTGCTGGTGAAAAGGCTAATCAGCGCTGATACCTTTTATCCTCGTGCCAGGATTATCCCCGCTGAGTCTTGGACTATAGGTTGGCGTACACAGGAGCTGAGCACCTTAGGCTCGCGACATCTCCTCATCTCCTCAATTAATAACTATCTAACAATCTGTGCGCATTCGTGTATGTAGCGAAGACACACACCTTGTACTTTGTATGAAAAATTCGTCCCCTGCATGGTTGTCTTTCAGGACGCTGCACACGGAGAGTTAGCAGCGCCTGCTGTCAAGAAGGAGGAGCCTTACACTCGATGGCAAACTGCCCGTGCTGCATTAATCATCTGTCCTTTCTGGTCCGACACGATCCCCAACCCCCCAGAGCATCGTCCATAATTTGAAAGTCCGTATATTTCTAACTCTCGAACGCAGGCTCGGTCACCGTTTTTCAGAAAAGTTTTCGCGTTCGCTACAACTCTGTATACTTCACGATCCCACTCTATCGCCACTGGATGGCTGTTCACCTGCATTCGCCTACGTTGGAGCGCGCCTTTCAGCGCTTGGCGCGTCTACTTCTTAATGTGGGTAAGCGCACCTTTCACAGGTTCAGCGCGCAGCTCACATTTAACGCCTCACTGAAGCGCTCCAGTGTTACGGTAAGCAGTTCACTTTGCTACTGAATCGCTCCCTTCCGACGTGCTTTGAAATCGCGCTCAGCAAAGCATGCCATTACCTAGGCGAGTCCACCATGGCACGCTGCATCCTGCACCGGAGCGCAGTGCACTATATTTTGTTGGTGTAGAAGAATCTTTTTCACGCAAAACACGACCCTGCGCTGAATTGTCCATCCTGGAAGCAATTAAAAGTGCCCTGCGATTTTGCGACACGCCCGGGGTGGCGCCTCGCAACATACGCATCACTATTTTCAAGAAAATCTACGAGTTCAATCTGTTCATCAAGGACCGCAGGTTAACTTTTGTTACTTCTCTGCATCGTCCCTTCGTCTCTGCGGACTCAGTCCGCGAGGTGCTTCAGCAACGCACCAAGCCCCGCCTCACGACGTGCGCAGATCTGCGCTGAGGGGATGTCGGTTTGCCTGGTCCGGTCCCTGACGGCGCCGGCAGTCCAACACCATCCTCAGTTCGCTGTCGAGCCTGTTCACGTTCTTCCTCAGCGTGCGGCTTCTCAGAGAGCGCTTCACCTTCGTCAAGCTCGGCGGTACCCACTCACTTTCACCTCTTCCGCCTTGCGTCACTCATGTGCGCTCCCTGGTCCAAGGGGACATCGGGTCCGATCACCGGTGCCGCCCCCAGCCGTCTGCTCCTCCTGTGGCACTATTATGCCGGTGCTTTCAATGGATTGCGCAGAGAGTTTGCTTTCGGCGTGCGGATCTCCCATTTCGTCTTTGTCCACGCTCTGTGCTCACGGTGCGTGGTGCCTGGTGCGGGACAATCTTCTTTCAGGAGTTGCGTCATATGTCGTGGGTAAGGCAATACCCAGACTGAGCCACCATCCACCAAGGCGAACCCTTCCGAAGTCAAGAGCAACGGCCTGTTGATGCCCAGGCTCTTCGGCTGTCAGAGACGAGTTCCCTGCTCTTGGATTGGAAGGGAAAGCCGGCGAAATCATCAAGAGTCGGCAGCTCTCATCTCGCAGGTTCCCAGCGCGTAGCTTCTTGCTGGGGCAGGCACCCTCGAAAGTCACCGCGCCCCGAGGAGACGAGTCAGCATGGAACATGACGAAGAGACCTGTCAGGCTGTGTGCACTCTTCATCACCGCTTCTTTCTTAGTCTGTTGTGCCGTTAGCAGGAACGGCCCTCGTGGCACTTAAAGACGCAGAGAAGCAGGAGGGAGGGAGTGCGGACAGCTTGGGGGGGGATGCCCTTTGCTTGTTGTCCGCTGCGATATATGCGCTTTACACCGTCGGGTCCGTGACGCTCCCGTCCCTCCCCGAGCGCACCGGTCCATGGTACCTTCTCAGTATTTGTCGACTTAAGCCCGAGTGAATGTCCGGAATTGGGGTGGAGCGCGTGTGAGGGCTTGTAGTCCGTGCATGGGAGCTCTCCGCTCTTGAAGCAGCTGGGCAAGCGGACCTCAGGAAGGGGGGGTCAGAGGATCACTTTTGGCCAGCTTGGTGGGTGAGTGGCGAGGGCAGAATACGGAAGGTGCTGCCCGACGAAGAGCGCGTCAACGCGGTGAGCACCTGCCACCTCGTACAGAACCTCGCTCATGGTTTTGGATCGCTTGCGGAGGCGGGCGGCGGAGCTGAGAGCATGTTGGGCTGAAGGAGCCTTGTTCAATGAGCGCGCGCTTTGCCCCAGTTCCTCGCCTTCTTGGCGCGTGCATCACGTGTAACGTTTAGGGGATTTTAGGGCTGATGCTGATGGCCCTGCGTCTGTTGCTGGTGCCTTTGGGGATGAATCAGGCCCAGTTCTTCGGCTTCATCGGATTGTTCAACTTGATTATTTTAGCGCCAGTGGTGAGTCCCAGGCTCAGTTCCACTTTGCTCTACGCGATCACAAGATGCGCGCGGCGAAGTGCTCTGTCTTGCGCGGTTGCGATGGCCTATGACCACCACATTGCAGCATTTTCTTGGATTTGTCTTAGCTCGTCATGCTGAGGGCGCTTGCAAGAAGGCCTTGGTGATGAAACTTGGTGGGGGCGCAGGTGATGTACCTTCACTTCACTGGCGAAGTCGACATCACACATCTCCCTGCGCAGCCACTGGCGTGGGTGGTGGTGAAGGGCTTGTTCGATAATGTGCTATCCGACTACCTCTGGGTGCGGGCTGTGCTCCTCGTGGGGCCGACAATCACGAGCGTAGGCATGGGAATCCAGGTGCGCCCCACCAAGTGCTCTCCTCGCAACTGCCTGGAGATGACCTGTTCCTGAATGCTTCTCACATCCACTGGGATGATGGCGGGCTGGCTTTTGCTGGCCGACCTCGTGCCGTTCAGTCTGTGCGTGTGTGCGGTTCCTACTTTCCTCCTACCTTGGGAGGCGGTTGTCCCTGTGGTGCCATTCTGGCGGGCACTGCCTCTTGGAGAGCTCGGTGGATTCGGATGCCTTTGCTGCAAGGAGAGGCAGAGGGTGGTGAAGTCCGCCTTCTTTGTTTTTCCTTGATTTTTGTGGGGAGCACTTGGGTGCCTGCATGATTTCATTTTTTGACATGTGGTGTCCATGCTGTGTGGTGTGACTGCATTCATGACATAACCATGGACCAACAGGTCCCATCCATCGACCGGGAGCCACTGGGGGGCATGCCAGCAGGGTCCGCTTACTCCGTAACCCTGGGACCAACTATTGTTGGGCGATGATCGGTCATATCGTATCATCGCTCCATGCTGCTTTGCATCTGGGTTGCGAATATGTATGAGTTGATGGTATCTTGTCACGACCCCGCCCTGCTCTTGATTTGCTTCTCACATCCACTGGGATCATGGTGGGCTGGCTTTTGTCGGCTGATCTCATGCCATTCAGTGTGTTCTGTTCCTGAATGCTCTGAATTCTTCACTCGGTGCCCGCTTCTGGTGTATGTTTTCATGCATCCTCCATTGTCCGTCCATTGGTTTGCATTCATCAACCAACAGGTTGCATCCATTCATCGATTGTGAAGCCGCCAGGGGGCATCCCAGCAGGAATCGCTCACTCCAATTCCCGGGATTCAGCACGCATTGAGTTGCGTACAGTTGCACAGTCTCGCGTGTTCGGCAGTGATTGGTGCATACACACATCCATCCATGCTGCTTAAGGTGTGTGTTGGTGGTATCTTGGCACAACCCCGCCCTGTTCTTGAATGCTTCTTACATCCACTGGGATGCTGGTGGGCTGGCTCAGTGTGCTGTTCGAGGGCCACCTATCAGAAGTGCGCACGCTGCGGTTGCTGTAAGAGTTGTATCCTAGATTCGGATCAGTCCGCCCTCTAATGACGTGGTGCATATGCTGCATATGGATCAGGTGCCTTTGGCTATTTTCGTGGATATTGTACTGGGCAAGGCGCCGTGGATTCTAAGCTTGGGGCCGGCAGCCTTGATGCTTGGGGGGGCAACATTGATCCTGCTTGGGTTCGGCACGGTGGCATACAACACGGACCAGGTGCCCCCTGGACACACCACCGCCTAAAAAGTACTTGCGCATGCCACTGCTTTGCTCTGCGCATCATATCGAGCTGCGTGCTTAGGATGGATGCACTTTGCACCTAGCACTGCTTTCAGAAATATTTACCTTTCCATTATTTATGGGAAAATGTCAAACGGGCCGAGCTACGATTGCTTCCTTCCACGTCTATCATATGATAATCGGTTGCGAACCTTTACTACGGAGACTATAATCAGGTCATATACTTGATCATACGATGATACTAATGATCATGCCATAAAGAAAAGAAAGAGCACCCTTATGGGTTGTTGGGCCATTTTGAGGGTTGCTATTTCTTTTTTGAGGCAGCTGAGCCCTCCAGTACTGTTCACCGGCTGCTTATGGAGGGAAGCCGCCGAAGGCCCTATGGCTAGAGCATGATCTAGCCAGTGAGCAGATATCCGCAGGATTCAGCACAGCGCCCCCAAGTTACTATATTACTAATATGGCGCCGGCATGCTAACTGCAAATGGCTGGCATTCCCCCCTGCTAGACAGGTCAGAATAAACTAGGAAGATGCTCACGATCGTGGGATCTCACACACTATAGCAGTGAGATGTGGGCATAGTCATTTGTGCCCGTGGCCCGACAAGCTGGTACCGCATCTCAACACACACTGCAGAAATATGCCACCACTAGAAGGAGTGGTTGCAGATGTCTTGTGGTACACAAGGATTTCTGCAGAAGAGATGTCCAAAGTTTGCAAAGGGGCTGATTAAGGTGTCTCCGCTGGCAAGTTCTCACATGACATGGCTGAGGATCGTCGGAGTCTGTATTGTGGAAAAGGTATGCCTATTTGGGCTCTATGAAACCTTTCTGACCCGTCAGATCGAGAGCACGGGTACCTGATCAAGATCTGTCGTCTGTACACTCGAATTTGCAGCTCTATTCTTTTGCGTTTTGGAAAAGAGCGGGACTTTTACGCGGAATTCCCTAGTGCAAACACACGGCTAACAATTACCCCACATTTTTTGTTAGTATGGAAGTTGGACACCCCTAGTAAGTCACGTAAAAAAACTGGTTGGGAACGACAAAGCAAGATTGGAAGGAGACCACGGCGCCTTTCTGCTGTCGCGGGGGGATTGTACCCCCGGGGAGGCCCTGCTTGCGTAGCAGAGTGCACTAGTTAACAATATGATGCAGCAGATGAAACACCTCAAAACGCAGATTGAGGCAACTGAAGCGACGAGTGCGCACGCCGCCGCTCAGAGCGCGGGCTCCCCTCAGAGCGGAACCCGGAGTAGGAGGCACTGCAGCAGTTGTTGTACGTGCTGCACGTCGCTGTAAATCCGTTTCCTACGCGGCCCGTCACATTGGAGACTAGCATGCCCCAGATGTTCAACCATCCTGTACAACGACAAGATATGCGACGCCCTCTCCAAGCGGACTAACTCGTGGACGCAGTACAAGTAGTTGGTGCTGGCGGCGGCGCTCTCATATTTGCACGACATGGCCTACATGGAGAGGGTATTTGGAAAAGGTGTTCGTACTACATTGTGGTTCTCGCATTAGTACAACCCTACAACCGCATCCCACGCCTTCTCACATTCCGCTTCTTGTGCAACATGTTCTAATCGATATTTTGCTTCGACTACGTCTTCCTCAAGCTCAATGTTTTCCTCTTTTAGGCGAGAAACCTCCTTCCCCAAATAGTCAACTTCGGCCAAGGACTCTAGCTATTGAATATTCGGGTCGAAATCAACTATTTCTGGATTTAGCGGCGTTTTGAGAGCAGTGAGTGCCGCCACGTGAATCTTGAGCTTCTCGTTCTCCGCACAAGTCTCGTTCAGCAACGTGTGATATGTTACCTGCTCCATGGGTCCGTTTATGAGAATCGGCTTCACAAGCTGCTTAACGAGACTTGTGCTGAGAACGAGAAGCTCAAGATTCACGTGGCGGCGCTCACTGCTCTCAAAACGCCGCTAAATCCAGAAATAGTTGATTTCGACCCAAATATTCAATAGCTAGAGTCCTGGGCCGAAGTTGACTATTTGGGGAAGGAGGTTTCTCGCGTAAAAGAGGAAAACATTGAGCTTGAGGAAGACGTAGTCGATGCAAAATATCAATTAGAACATGTTGCACAAGAAGCAGAATGTGAGAAGGCGTGGGATTCGGTTGTAGGGTTGTACTAATGCGAGAACCACAGTGTAGAACGCACACCTTTTCCAAATACCACGATGGCTTGTAAAAATACCAGGAATACCATGTCCGGTCGCGGAAAAACATGACGGACTGCCTGGAGGACTCCGAGCCGCCCAGCGTGGAGGAGCTGGGCGAGCAGATTCACACCGCCCGCAGCACGATGAAGGGCGTGTACGCTCTGCTGAGCAACCGCTGCACCATGATCCGGCGCAGGGCTGGGATGAAAATCCACGCAACTGTTCACAGTTGAACAGAAATGTTACGGGCAAAATAGGTTTTTATCGAGGAGAAGGTGTACGCGGAGACGGACGGGCTTGTGACCGATTCTGTCCTCGCTAAGTGGTTGAGGGAATTGGACTCGGAAAAGGTGAAGGCATCCATGGCCACGCACACGAAGGGCAACACCAAGACTTTGACTTGGCGTGCCCATCACGGAGCGCAGGGGAAAGAGCGCCCTGTGGGTAAGGGCGAAGGTGGGCGTGGCAATGGGAAAGGCGATAAGGGAGCTGAGTGCGGAGCCCAGCTCCAGACCTGAGTTGCCGATTAGAAAAGTGTTGGGCACCCTCCGCCCCTTGGGATGCTCAGTGAAAGACTCCTGCCTTGCAGGAAAAGGTGCAGAGCCGAAGGGAGGAATCGCGCATTGCGCGTTGCGTGGGCAGTGGTGGCAATGCTGAGCCACTTCACTTCTAGGAACCCCGAGCTGATGCATGCAGTGCGAGCTGATGCGACGCATGCAGTGCCTTTGGATTCTCCTCGACCCAAAAGGCATCGAGCTCAAGGCAAGGTACATCAGAAGCGAGGCGAAAAAGTTGGCCGACCGCTTGTCCCGAGACGGAGACTTGGACAACCGGCGCTTCAACCGCAGGTGGTTTGAGTGGGCGGAGAGAAAGTGGCACCAGCACACGGTGGGCCGCTTTGCATCTCCGCCCAGCTGCCTCGGTACCACACTGAGTGGTAGGTGCATGAGCGTGGACTCTTTGGCGCAAGGGCTTTATTGCCATAGAGTTGGAGATGCGGGTAGGGGGTTGCAGGCACAGTTTGGTGGTGGACGCGCAAGGACCGAAGGAAGCAATTCAGTCTATCGTTCTGAGCCCCTTGGGACAGCCCTTTGGAACACGGGACGTGTGGTTGGTGGACTAGCTCTCTTGAGATGAGGCTTTTGGGCAGGCAGGGAGCAGGTGTTGGTTGTGAGGGTAGGCTTAGTCGAGGAGAGATGGCTCAGGCAGCTCAGAGGTGAGAGGAGAACGGGCTTCCGGGGCACAGCTTTCTTGCGCAGGCAGTGCAGTTGGAGTAGCGCTTGAGTGGCCCAGTGAGGATTAGGGGTCCCATTCTTCACGAGTGATCTCCGGAAAATCCGGAGAGGTTTCCTAAAAAGTGTGCTGAATCCGTTGATCCCCGGCATGTGTACATAGTGCAGCCGATCTACTGTGGCTACGTTGTGCCGAAGAAATCGGTCCAAGGATAAGCCCCACATATACAGGGCACCGCCGAGGCTCTGCAGAGGTATTTGTGGGCACAAGCGGGCCCCGCCAAGCGGCCTCGTCTCAGCACTTGAGCGTCCGGGATAGCTTGGCTGAGTGGCATGAGCTCTTATCGCGAGGCCCAGAGCGCGGGGTCTGGACTCAGGAGCAGAGCGGGGCCTCACCAGAGCAGGCGATGGCCTTGGCCAAGGATGGGGGCATGCAGGCGGTTGGGTCAGCTTCTTGAGGGGGCTGTTGCCACGGGGGGGGTGGGGAGGGTGCTGAGCGAGATGCGGGTGGATGGGTGATGGGTGAAGTTGACACATGCCGGGCCCCTCAGAGCCCAAGGGGGCATCCCGGGAGCGATGACAACACAGCAATTACAACAGCTTGCATGGCAACATACGGCGTCGCATCAGCTTCCCCGCCCACGTGGCAAGGTTGCTGGCCGTGCCGGAACTGACGGTTATGAGCAGTTCTCGGGGAGGCAACGGCCGGTTGGTGAGCTATCGGCCACCAAGAGGGCTTAGGACGCACAGGCGTATGTGAGGATGGGACCCCAAGGAACAGTGTGGAACAGTTGCAGTGCAAGTGTGTAGCACATTACCCCAAGACCGCAGCTTGCTCGCAGGGTGTTGAGTGCAAGGGCTTCAGTCTCACAGAGTTGGTGGCGGGGTTAGGGGGTTGCAAGCGCAGATCGGTAGCGGGCGCGCAAAGGTTAGAAGGGAGCAATTCAGTTGATCATTCTCAGCCCCTCAGGACAGCCCTATGGAATACCGCCGGTCATGTCGTGGGCGGACAAGCTCTTCAAACCAGGCTTTGGGGTGGGCAGGGAACAGGGTGGTGGTGGGGAGGGTAAGCTTGGTGGTGGGGAGGTGGCTCCGACAGCTTGGGGGGCAGAGGTAAATCGACTTGAGAGCCACAACAACAGTGCGCCGACCGTGCACTTGCAGAGGCACTCGTGTGGCTCAGTAGGGCTTAGGGGATGTTGTTCTCTACTAGTGAGCTCCGGAAAACCCGGAGATGTGTCCCGGAGTGTGTGCTGAATCCTTTGATCCCTGCTGTGGATACATAGTGCAGTCAATCTTTTGTGATTACGTGGTGCCAAAGGAATCGGTCCAAGGATAAGTCACACACAACAGTATAATAAGCTACATACATACATGCATACATGCATACATACATACATACATACATACATATATATATATATATATATGTGATGGTGACAATAATGATATTAAAGTGTTGATATGTAACAGTGATATATGGTGTATGAAAGCGCGGTGCGGAGGACCTCCCGTTTGGTCTCCTTGCGGCTTGTGGACATCATATAAATGAATGCTCTGACCTCAACAACGTTTGTATATAATGATTTATTCAGCCCCCTCAGGCAAAATTGAAGAAAGTGTCACCAACTTTTGTTTTGGGAGCTTTGCGAGCTTCACCTGCGGCCCCCGGTGTGACGCAAGATGACGATCGCGACAATGGAATAAATGCCGCATGGGCCTTTGTGGGAGAAGGTAGGTATATCATCATAATGGTATGGTAGTGTTATGTGCATGCTATCAATCCCATCGATGCTATCGGGGTTTTTATCGAGCAGTCGCCTGTTTGATATTTTACCAATAGATGGGTTGTTATGATGATGCATTCATTATCCATCGACTACCAGAATCGCTTTTTTGGTACCAATCGATATGCGTTTGCCAAGCACAATTATTATTGCAATTAATCGGCACTTTTGAACATATATTCGGTATTTGCCGATCACGATTTTACCACTATTCTATATTGATCAATACCAATTATTGAATAACAAATATTATTCAAAATTCTAAGGAGAAACACCCGTCCTTGCATATCGAGCGGCGTGCTTAGGATGGATGCACTTTGCGCATGCCACTGCTTTGCTCTGCGCATCATATCGAGCTGTGTGCTTAGGATGGATGCACTTTGCGCATGCCACTGCTTTGCTCTGCGCATCATATCGAGCTGCGTGCTTAGGATGGATGCACTTTGCGCATGCCACTGCTTTGCTCTGCGCATCATATCGAGCTGCGTTTTTAGGATGGATGCACTTTGCGCATGCCACTGCTTTGCTCTGCGATCAAATCGAGCTGCGTGCTTAGGATGGATGCTCTTTGCGCATGCCACTGCTTTGCTATGCGCATCATATCGAGCCGCGTGCTTAGGATGGATGCACTTTGCTTTTGCCACTGCTTTGCTCTGCGCATCATATCGAGCTGCGTGCTTAGGATGGATGCACTTTGCGCATGCCACTGCTTTGCTGTGCGCATCATATTGAGCTGTGTGCTTAGGATGGGTGCACTTTGCACATGCCACTGCTTTGCTCTGCGCATCATATCGAGCTGCGTGCTTAGGATGGATGCACTTGCGCATGCCACTGCTTTGCTCTGCGCATCATATCGAGCTGCGTGCTTAGGATGGGTGCACTTTGCATGCCACTGCTTTGCTCTGCGCATCATATCAAGTTGCGTGCTTAGGATGGATGCACTTTGCGCATGCCACTGCTTGCTATGCGCATCATATCGAGCCGCGTGCTTAGGATGGATGACTTTGCTTTTGCCACTGCTTTGCTCTGCGCATCATATCGAGCTGCGTGCTTAGGATGGATGCATGCCACTGCTTTGCTCTGTGCATCATATTGAGCTGTGCTTAGGGATGGATGCACTTTGCATGCCACTGCTTTGCTCTGCATCATATCGAGCTGCGTGCTTAGGATTGATGCACTTTGCGCATGCCACTGCTTTGCTCTGCATCATATCGAGCGCGTGCTTAGGATGGATGCACTTTACGCATGCCACTGCTTGCTCTGAGCATCATATCGAGCTGCGTGCTTAGGATGGATGCACTTTGCGCATGCCACTGCTTTGCTCTGCGTATCATATCGAGCTGCGTGCTTAGGATGGATGCACTTTGCGCATGCCACTGCTTTGCTCTGCGCATCATATCGAGCTGCGTGCTTAGGATGGATGCACTTTGCGCATGCCACTGCTTTGCTCTGCGCATCAAATCGAGCTGCGTGCTTAGGATGGATGCTCTTTGCGCATGCCACTGCTTTGCTCTGCGCATCAAATCGAGTTGCGTGCTTAGGATGGATGCACTTTGCGCATGCCACTGCTTTGCTCTGCGCAACATAATGAGTTGTTTATTCACGGTGAATGCATCTTACTGGGTTCTATACATTGGCAGTGTGTGTTATCCTTCCATCTTTGTCCACATTGTTGTCTTCCCGTTTCTTGGCATTATTTTCACGTCTTACTTAGCATGCGATCATAAGCTCAGATAGTTGTTTGGATTTACAACTCATCCCATGTATCAGTCACCTTCCCAAGGCGTTTGCTAATTATGTCGTTATTTCACCTTATTTTGCATGCTGGCCAATCCCATCACGTGCCATGTAGTGATGCAGAGAGTGGGAGCATTGGTACTAGCTTTCCACATGTGCATGGGGACAGATAGTGTTATGCTGGCATTTTTAACCAAGGTTGATGGCTTTGTCATGGATACTTTGCAGGGCGAAGGGAATCAATCCTCGGAAGCACATCAAGGAGAGGCACATGCATACACAAGTTGGTGATTGCATCGTGATGTATTTCCATTTTCGCGTTGTTGATAATTGAATATACTAAGGATGTTATCTGATGGTAATGATGATCATGTAACTGAACATTGAAGAAGTCGTGTCTGCATCCTGCCGGTGAAAGCTACTCAAGGCTGGTGTGCACATCCACACTTCAGTAGAAAGTAAAGCCGACACACTGCAAAGCATGGCCGTAGATGTTGTGTAGAAATTGAGCACAAGCGTATTAAGCCGGCGGTGTGTGATAGCAATTAATGGGATGTCTTCCCTTATGTCCATATCGATATGTACCTCCATTGAATTGTCATCTTTCTGATTGGGCTATCATAAGTCAGTTTCCTAGCGTGCATAACCGAGATCCGAATGTAACGGATTTCTTTGCTCAATGTTCTCCTCTACGATGAATGCATGACAGGTTGTAGCACCTTTGGTACACACCGGCTACTGAGATATGTACACTTTACTTACGGCCCGCAAATGGTGGAATCAAGTTCATTTTTCGATACACCATTGCACCTTGCTATCTCGGGACAACCCAACCAAACGGGTCAAGTGGCCTCCTTGCAATTCAGAGTTTCCACCGAAGCCGAGTGGGTGTTCAATTACTTTGCGGTTTCTGTTTCGGATATCTGGTTTAAAACCGTCGAGCTTGTTCGGGGGCGAGATGGGGATTTAAGCGCTAGAATGCGTTCAATTCGCATTCACTCTCCCGCACCGGTGAGTTGCGGAATTGTGAGTGCATGCCCGAAACCGCCCATCAAAGTGTGCGTGTGATACCCCACGGGTATCACAAACACCTGAATAACTGTGCAAGTTGTGTTTCCGTGCATAACAAATTTTCACTCACAAAGTACCGTCGCAAACGGTCACAAACTTCTAGCGAGCTCTACCCTATTGAAGATGCTCGCGGATTGAGCCTTTTTCGCCTTGAGTGCACCAACACAAAGTTGGATATGCTTCACTTCCCCAAGTGAAGCATATATATGTTCTCAAAAGCTCAATTGGCGCAATAGATCGCAAACGCAACAATCATGTAAAATTTTAACCTATCTGACCATTGAGACACCTTCCGTTGACCAACACTGGGCAACTTTGACCGTGATTTCCGGAGCCGACCGATGTCCAAATTCAATTTTGAGACCGGATTTCAGCATGGCGCAGCCCCACTTGATAATGATAGCCGCGAGGAAATTTTCATCCGAGAAATTTTTATCTGGCCGTATCATCCCATACTGGGGGGACTCGCATGATTTATCCAAGATCCCCTGCGGGGGAGGGGGAAGCTCTTCTAGCGAAGCTCCCATCCTTCGCTTCTCATGACCTCATGTTGAAATCGCGGTCGGCCTCTAGATGTAGTTCAAGGGGTACGGTATAAAAAATAAGTACCCCCCTTGCACCAAACGAGTTGAACGGGTAATCCATCTCTTATCGCTGGGTAGTGAATATACCTAAACCGGTACATTCGGAGTGAGCCGATATTAGGTTGACTGTATTCAGAATATAGATAAAGTGTAAAGATATATCAGATACTAAAACCTATAACCTAGGCGAAAGTCTCGAACGGAACCTAACGGCATGTGACACAACAGTGACACGCACGGGCAGCGGTACCCGAGTCATACGTCGGACTAGGGGTCTAGCCAGGGGCCTACACCGAGACTCTCGGGAGGGCTGCCTGGGCTAAACCTAACACACCACCTCCGATGTGAAAGGAGGTGTACAGCTGTCCAGAAAATAGCAAGATTGTCATTGGCTCTTGGCCAGTACAGAGATCCTACTGTGCTATTCTGATAAAAGCAATTGTGAGCAGGCTGTCAAGCTGCTCCTAGGAATCTATATCTCAAAGCAAGATAAACTGAGAGCAGATTCAATACCAAGTGAAGATGTTGTAGTTGCGCGACAGAAAACATAAGCCAGAACCAAAAAAGTTGCTGAAGTCACAGGAGTTCTGCACACCACCATGTCGGTGTGCATCCAGAGTGAACAGGAGGTCAATCGACGGGGCCCCAATACAATCCAGCAGTAGCCTCGTGGAAGTCAATGCCGTAGTAAGATGAAAAGAACCCAGCACCATAGTAATGGCCTGCGTCAAGAGGCCCGCGCTCATGTATAGCCATACCATAGTAATGTCCAATGTCAAAACCCAAATCTGCCTGAGCAAAGTCTTGAAAGAGGTCAGGGGGCTCAGGCGGCTGGAGCCGTGGCACATCGTCAGCCACAAACAAACCCTGAGCCGGGTTCACAAATTCAGCAAATTCATTCGTGCAGAAAATTGACGGAGTCTCCCAATCGAGAGCACTACCAGGCGAAGGCAACTCCTTAGCCGATGAAGCCGCAGACACGGTAGCAGCCGTGGAAGCCGAACCCGCAACACCTGCAAAAGAAATGCAGAGCAGGGAAAGTGCTGCCACAGCTCCCGCATCGCCGGCATGCCAAAGCCGAGAGGTGGCACGCCATATCCCACAGCGGGACGGCGTGCCGTCTGTGCCACGTGCTGCTCCTCAGCTGGTGGCACCGAGATATGCGATGCCGTGAAGGCACCTGCCGCAACTTGGAAGCCAGCACCATGCTGTGCCGCGAGCTCGTGCGCCGCGAGCTCGTGTGGTGCCGCACACCCAATCGTGCGCGGCCACGGAGTCCGCTCCATCGGCGGGGCAGGTGCAATTGTGGCTACACCGTAGGTCCCAACGCCTGTGGACCCCTCGTAGCCGAAGGTCAAGCCATCGAGGGCCGTCTCGCACTGCACCCCCACCGTAACCGCAGCCGCGGCAGTGGGAGCATGCTCAGCCCCATCGTGCTGAAAGGACGCACCGTCGAAGGAGACACTCGTCGCTGACACGAGGACTCGTGCGGAGAGATCCCGCATGCCCGCTTGGCCCTCTGCAGGCACAGAGAAGCCGTAGGCGGACATATCGAGCTCCGCCGCGGCACCACCTGCTGTAAGCACCGCCGGAGCGCCATGGACCTCAATCGCGGCAGCGAAGGCTGCTGGCCCACAGTCCGCCGCGTCCTGGAACACCTGTGCCAATGCCACCATTGCTTGCATGTCGTCCCCGTCGTCGAGGGGGGCATCAAAATGCAGCCGCGGTGCCGGTGTGCTTCGCCTGCGCACCACCATGCGGGCAATCACGCCAGGGGTGGTACTTCTCACCGTCGCCGTTGTAGGCACACCTCTTGATATGCGGCAAGGCGCGCATCTCTGCTGGAATTGTCACACCGCTTACTTTTGTGACTCTTCCTGTTGTAGTGTTTATGACTGTCACCCGAACCAGAACCCTAACTGTTTATGCCCATATAACGGGTTAACTTATAATCTTTATAACATTCTGAGAAAACTATCACTGAGTGAATATATCCCGGGTCTTAGGGGTATATCCAACAGGTTTGGACCCACGCACTCTTTATTTTAGACACTGCGAATTTTAGCCATGTCTGGCTAAACAACGACGCTTGAGATGGAGTGAGGGGCTCCACCAGAGACGCGGCGGAGCGGTATGGCCTAGCTGATGTCTGGTTGATTGGATTTACGGGAAGCTTGTGCACGAGGCGGACTTCATTTTCCTTGCTACGCGTTGGTTGACGTTGGAAATTTTGGTCGGATCCGACACCACTTTCCTTGGCCGCGTCACTCTGCATCCACATGCACGTGGGGGAATTCTTTTACGCCACAGCTTTCCTTGCTTTCCTCGACAACCGCATTGCGACATTTGGCCGCCGCGCCTTCCGTGCCTCGTCCCATTTTCCCTCACTTCGTCTCTACAGTCTCTTTTATCATGGTTGCGACTAGATTGACTTCGAGTATGGCGTCACGCCGACGTTCTCTAGCGACGATTTTCGACTCTGCTGCCGCACGTAATTCCGTCACGCCGGCTACGCCGGCACCTGCTGGTGTACCGGCTGCGAACTCCGCCCAGGCAGTTTTCTTGGCGGGGGTTCGCTCACTGACCCGCGAGCGCTTCGATGAGAGCGTAGCGAAGCACGTCATCCGGAAGTGTTTCCGTGAGAAACATGAGAGGTTCACCGGCACTGAGTCCAACGCGCAGGTGCTCCTCGCAAAGCTGGTGCCTGCCCTCCAGGAGGCATTCGAGGCACAGGACGTTTTATTTGCGCCGCTTTTCGACTTGGAGGACTCCACGTTGGCCGTCCGCTCCGAGGCCAACAAGCTGCTATTTTCGACTCTCGAGCTCATCGTGTGTCCCGCCTCTCCGGCGGGGGACTGGCTCGAGGCATCTGCGACGCTGCACCCGATGGACGGCAAGCGGGTTTTACTGGAATTCGCACGTCGTATGCTGGACTCCGGTGCACGCACCCTTTCAGGGGACATCGGACCTCCTTGGCGTCCGCTTCAAGGCCTCCTACACCGACCCGTCGGAGTCCGTCACGGACTTCAACGCGGCCTTGCGGTCCGCGAGGAGGAGGAACACCTTGGACGATGACGAGGTGAAGGAGCTGTTTATCACGGCGCTGGATCCGACGTTCTACACGCCGGTGGTGTCACGGCTCTTCACGCATCAGCAACGGGCGGCCGTGGACCTCTTGACCATGCAGCAATGGGTAATCGAGTGCTACGCTCGGCCCATCCAGGCCGGTACGCACACTGCCACCCTTTCTGCAGCGGCCGTGGCCACCGTGACGGTGACAGCTCGCAGCTGTTCGACCTCACGGTCATCATCCTCGACGTGAAGCGGCCGATGAAGGTCTTGACGGACAAGGTCAACGGCAAGGGGTTTACCCCGCGGGCGGACAAGATGAAGATTGGCAACGGAGGGGGCGACTCCGGTGTTCGTTTTGCGGCTGGTGACCTCCCGACCGGGGGGAACTGGTCGCAGTCGCAGGGGAGGAAGCGCGTTGCCTTTCACAAAGGCAGCGGCGACTTCATTCCATTTTGCCAAAATTCGACGTGCAAGAAGGACGAGGCACGCCACTGGCACCGCGACTGCCCGAATGGCGGCAAGCACGGCGTTGGGGGAAGCTTCCACAGCTTCTCCCTCGGTGACATCGAGAACGACTTGCTGGCGGAGCAGTTTCAGACGGCCATGGACGAGCACGACGGCGCGCGGTTCGATGCACTCTGCCTTCTGGTGGGGGACAGGCCGGAGATGCTCGACGGCGTTTCGGCATGTGCCTTCGGGCTCGAGCCGGTCCGGGAGGACGGTGCGTTGCAGGATTTCCTTCCCTACTGCCAGCCTGTCACTCATATGGGGGGCTTCACGGTAGGTGGTGTTGCGAGCGGGATCTCGGCTGCCGCTTGCACACATGTCCGGGAAGATCCACCGCCGGATCCACCGCCGGCGGCAATCACGCATGTTTACCCAGACGAGTCAGGGGCGTCCGGCGACGGTGTCATGATGCCGGTGGACCCCATGCACGCGCACGAGCCCGACCTCTGCTTTGCGGACAAGATCGCGCAGATGGGGGGACTCTCGATCACGGCTGAGGGGGAGGACTTGGCGATGCGGTACATGCACGCCGAGTCGGAGGCTGGCTCTTACGACGGCGATGTGGACGAGTCTGCTGCTGGGTATGACCCTACTGACAGTGAGGATGCGGTTCAGCAGCCTCCAGCACCTCGGCAGGGATGCGGTACACCGCCTTGGGGGTTTGGCCGCTCTTCAGCAATTGTTGTGATGGTGTGTGCACTCTTTTGTGTTTGCGCCACCGCGGCGCCACTGTCAGCTGCGACTCTTGGCGAGGCATGCGCACCGGGCCTCACCGGCCTGGAGGTCGGTGGTGCTGCTGAGGCAACCGCAAGCACATCTACATTAACTTTTACGGCTTTGACATGCTGCGAGGCCGGCTTGGGCACTGCGGCACCGGCTGTTATACCACCGCGCAGGCACGGCCGACACCGTGCTCGGCAGGGGCTTCATAATGCGAACATTGGGCTTTATGTCCCGGTACACCCACCCCCTCCACCGCTGCACTGGGATGCTCCACCGTCACCGGATTATTCACCGGGACCTACTACAGACGAGGAGGAGGGGGAAGGTCCCTCGCACGGCGATCGAGACTTTTCGGATTTCTTCTGTGACTCCACGAATGATTCAATCACGGCATCGGCAACTTCAATTTACGGCACTATTATGACTGTGCTGCGGGCTGGCACAGTAGGTGCCACCGCCTGCTAGTGGCTAGAAAGTTAATCATGCCGCTCCTGCACAATGATATCGACCGTAGCTGTATGTGCAGAGGGGTCCGATCACGGGCCGGTTTTAGCTTTGCAACTCTTGACTGGGCACAACCCTGCCAGAAAGGACAGGCCTTCCCTTAGAGCTGGATTTCCACCGTTGTAGTAGATGGTGTTTGTTCACAGGTTTCCACTTCGGCTGGCCGGTCACCACACTAGGTGGTGTGCTGGAATTGTCACACCGCTTACTTTTGTGACTCTTCCTGTAGTAGTAGTGTTTATGACTGTCACCCGGACCAGAACCCTAACTGTTTATGCCCATATAACGGGTTAACTTATCAACTTTATGACATTCTGAGAAAACTATCACTGAGTGAATATACCCCGGGTCTTAGGGGTATATCCAACAATCTCCGCCTTGTCAAACCCGACCGGCGGACGACCCTCCTTCGAGGCCCCCGTGCGGTAGCCGTTCAGCCCACCACGAGGCCCCAGGGCCGCCTTCTTCATGGCCGGTGTGAGCGGCCCTTTTTTACAGCCGCCACGGATAAAGTGCTCCAACACCGTGATCTTGTCGAGAATGGCCTTCAGAGCGGGGTCGCGTTTGATGTCGTCGCCGGTGGCGAGAGCAGCCGCAAAGGGTGCGGTCCCTGTCTCACCACCCAGGTCCGCCTGCTGCTGCTGCCAGAGAGTGGACATTTTGGGTTTCTTCCCATGCGCTCAATCACGTCCCCTCTCCGCATTTTTCACTTTCAACCTCCCTACCCCCTCTTCATCGACGCATTCGCTCTGGTGGTGCCTGGCCGCTTTTGGCTCCGGCATCGTACAAGCGTTGGTTGACCATCACCTTGGTGGCGCTCGACACTCTCCACCATCGAGGGCACCACCGCCGCCGAAATTAATCCCCACCCAAGAATGACAATCGACAACATATCGCAAGAGCCGTAGCGTGACCTAGCACTCCTAGCCTGCTGTAGCCGTTGCTTGGCCATCGCCCATGCGGGGATTCGCCTCTCGATGGACTGAAAAAGGTCCCATTGGACCGAGTAACATTTCAAGGTACGGGTAACGCTTGGGGCCTATGACACAAAAGTTCAGAAAACCTTTTTTTCGATTTTCCGGTTCGCGAATGTCAAAATAATACGTGGGTTCAAGGATTTTTCATCCAGATTTTTTTTGGTGCCGTGAGCATGGGGGTTTTCTGCGTTACCGCCTATATAAGTCCTAACTTGTACCCTTGCTTGTAACTTGAAACCTCGAACTGAAAACGCGAGTCGCGAGAGAATTGCGAGATCGCGAAATCGTCTATCGGCAAAATCGTCACGACCGTAGAATTATACTGTTACAGTTAACAATACTGGAGTATGAGTTCTCAGTTGATCGGGATCGTGGTATGGCGCTTGCGCGTTGGCGTGTATCCGTATCGGGGACACTGTATCGTGTATGCCATTGGCATCGCTGTTCGTCATGAAATACCAAGTAAGCGGTCGCGATTTGTTAGGAACACCGACAGTGATCGATGATTCATCGATAAGTTATCGATAAGTTCTCGACAAAAAGGCCTTTTAAAGTATGCGTGCGGCTGCTGCCCGCTCATGATTTTAAGCAATTACTGTACACATTACACATCAACCACCACAATATTTTGAATAAATTTTCACAATGATATATACGCTTCGTTTGACGCTCGAAGCGCAGTGAAAGATGCCGTACTCCGCGTTTTAGGATTATCGCGGAATGTCGGGGTACCCGTACCGCATGCAACGATTCCGCAGCGGTACGTGCAGCGACAAGTCTCCACTTATTTCCCCCTCAATTTTAACTTAAGTTAAAGTTGTGTGAAAGCGCGTTTGGCTTGATTCCATCCGTATTCGCGGATGTCAGCGAGCCACGAAGAAGGTCTAATTTGCGGGACTTCAAGCGCGTTTTGGGCATCCGCGTTTCTACGGATGCTCAAGACAGCGGCTGAAACTCGCTACAAAACTTCGTAACATATATACGAAGTGTTTTAGCAAGTTTCAAGCTGTCCGAACACGTATAAGCTTGAGACTGCTGATATTTTGTTCTAATTTCCCCGTGTTTTACGGTACCATGGAGAAAAACGTGCGGCGATCTTCACACACGCGCTCATCATCTGAAAGAAACAATGACACTACGGACAACACAATAAATAATATTGTCGCGAAGTATCAGGTCATATTACTTCGAAACAATATCATGGACATAGGCCCACTGCAGCAGAAATGCCAGGTTTTTCTTCCGAAGCGGGCCTAGGACGCAAACTTAGCGGTCTACCGCAAGAGCGCCTGTGAATGCCTTTGTGCAGATTTTTCGACACGGGTGAGCGATTGAGCGTGAGCGTCCTGTCGAATACGACTCTTCAAAGCCGAGTGGTGGAGTCCGGAAGCCTCAATTCGCAATATTTTAGCATCACCCAAACCTTACGATTTGTTCAGTTTTGGTGGAGATGCCATATAAATTTAAGGATCTGACGGTCTCATGGATTCGTCGCGACCCCTATTCCGCCCTAAGCCCAACCTAATAGGTAAAACGCTCATATCTCGCGATCTAGAAATTTAAACTTTTGTGTCATAGGCCCCAAGCGTTACCCGTACCTTGATTTGTGTACTAGCTAGGACCTATGGTAAATTGCTGCATCCTGCTTGTGACCTTACACCTTCGGGGTGAGGTGGTGTCATGAAGGGGGTGACTTTGTGTCACTGACAGTTACCCCCCTTCCCGTGTCACCCCTCACTGTGAATGTCACATGCAGTCTGGCACGTGCTCTCCGACCGACAGTCCGACACTCAAAACCCTAAGTAATTTTGTTATCAAATTGTCACAGTGATCGAACAGGAGATATATATATATATATATCCTGTGCTTGTAACTGTGAAAAAGCAGGCGTGCTGGCTCGTGGAATACTAAAGTCAGATAAAACAATAAGATGTTCTGGCTAAGTGTTTCGGGAGCCTGTGACACGGTGACACAGACAGCACTGCAAGTGACATCCAGGCGAGGGGTGACACAAAGGGTGCACCACTGCTCCCCCCTAGGGGGGGAAGTCAGCATCCCCGTGACACCACCTCACCCCGAAGGCGGGAGGTGCACTGCAGGGCCAGCCGGTACACCCGGACAGGCGGCTAGAAGAAATGTTAGAATGTTACTCAGAGAGGCCCTTTTCAACCTAGCTAGAAGCAATTCCATGCTGTGGCGCTAGTACATTCTCACATCTCAAACCCGAATCCAATTTTAGGGTTGTGGAAATTTCCCGTTGACATCGCCGGTGACGGCCGAGTTGGGTAACCACACTGGCGAAGAGCGCAAAGCCGGCCAATCGGTGTCGTCCTCGTCGCCGGGGATGACGGCGCCGTAGCACGCAGGCTCTTCAATCTCATCAGGCAGCGGAGAGGCGGCATCGTCCGTGGCGTGCACCACCAGAGAGCCGCTGCCGACGGTGCCGATCGCATCACCCTCACCCGGTGCAGGCAGGGAGAGGCGGGCGGAGAGAAATGCTGCCGCAGTAGGCTGCTCCGCGGGTGGAGCCGGTGGGTCCACTGCAGGGGGCGGTGCCGTGAGCGCGGCGGCGGATGCATCGAGCGACGGGCGGGCAGTGGCTGCCAGGGAACATATCAACCCCCTATGGCCGGTCTGTGGCCGTACGATGAGGGCTGTGGCCGAGGTTTGGCCGAGTGTGCTTTTGCTTGTTGGCCGAAACGAATTATGTAAAATTTTGAAAATTCCCCCGAAATTTTGCGATTTTCATGATATTGCCATACAAAAAATTAAAATTTTACGCCTGCGGCGGGCAATTTTAGATTTTGGCCGGGATGGCCGAAATTTGGCCGATGGAATTTTTGAGTGTTGGCCGTACGACATAAAAGTTTGATATGTTCCCTGGTGGCTGCCCGCGATGTTTCAAGGTGCTTGTTTGTCGCAAACGCGTGCATATGATGGTACAATCTCGGAATCGAACGAACTTAACACTCGCGACTGATCATAAGCATCATTAATATCCACTGGTGCCGGTAACTGATCGAGCAATTCTCAACACAGCATAAGATCGTAGAGCTACAAATTTTTTAAAATTCTGATACCCTGTTATCGAACGCTGAACTCTTACATGCAAGCCCAGATTCCAACATGAAAAAGTATGAAAACAGCAGTAAAATATATCCGTCAAAATTGATATTATATCACAAAATACGAATTATTGTGTGTACAAAAGCTGTGAGCAGAACTGTCTTAGCACTCTAGCACTGGCACGCGAACAGCCACCTAGTACTTGCGAAGGCAAAACAATAATGAGTCCACTAGCCTGACCTTCGGTCAGAGTCTACTTATATCTCAATGTCCTGTCACATTTCCCAAAACTGTAACGGGTTCTAGCCCTTAAATCTTCATCTGGCCAATAGAAAGTCATTATTCCATGCCAGCTCTAACAATGTTACCGTTTACCGCATTCTGACTGACACGTCAGCGGCAAAGGAGTCACGGCCATCTTCGTCTTATCATTCCCTGGTCACTTGATGGTGACCATATCTTCTCTGACAAGTCTGCATCTCACAGATGGTCATCTTCGTAAAGCCTGTCATGCTGTCACCACTGTCATGCGTGTCACCAGCTGAACAAACCCGGCGCGGTACCATGAAAAGCCGGCGTTTGTTACAGCTGTCGCAAACGCGTGCATATGATGGTACAATTCTCGGAATCGAACGAACTTAACACTCGCGACTGATCATAAGCATCATTAATATCCACTGGTGCCGGTAACTGATCGAGCAATTCTCAACACAGCATAAGATCGTAGAGCTACAAAATTTTTAAAATTCTGATACCCTGTTATCGAACGCTGAACTCTTACATGCAAGCCCAGATTCCAACATCCCCCATCTGTAGCTGCTGCGTGCAGTAGCACAGACTCAAATATGGGCTTGTTCAGCATACTGGGTCGTATCACCATCTGCCATGAACTTGCCCAAACTGAAAGTGAACATACCAATGCCTTCACCTTCTCCGCCCTGTAACATTCTGGCTCTAACCAGCGGATTCTTGAACACCAAGACCCACATACACCTGCGGCCAATAGGTCCATGTTCCAGATGCCCAATCACATGCAAGCGTCCTGTCTGACTCAATCGTCTGAAGTACGCAGCCCTGCTCTCGGTCATGTCTGTTAAATAGTAAGATGGAACGTGGACACATGCCACCACACGACTGGCCATTACTGCCAACGGAAACGCGATATCCAGCGCTGCGAACCAAGGCGAAGTCACCACTGCGTCACAGACACCATACTTCTCCTTCCATATGCGATAGTTACCCCGCTGAAGTGCGTCATGCGCCTCAGACCAACCCAACTGAGAGTTCCAGTCATTGTTCATGAATCTCAACTGCGGCCATTGCCCTACCATCACCTCACTGATGACCCCAGTGCCTGCCCACGGGTCCCACACGCCATCGACGGACTTCCAGTCCACCTCTGTCGCCAAACGCCTCACCTCAGAGGGCACTGTGATAACCAGTTCAAGCCCCCACTGTAGCGCGCTAGCTTCTCTCACCTGAGCCTTAGTCATGTGCCTCAGCTCTCCTCGTCTTTCAACTTCTTCTTCAGCCAGCGCAGGCATAAGAGGTGCATCCCTCAGATGCCTTGCCATGGCCTTCTGTTCCCGATATTTCTTGCTCAGCACCGTGCGATGCCCCTCATTCCAATGCCCTGGCATGAAGATCTGCACAGCCTCAGAGAGCTTGTCCTGTCTTCCCCAATCAATCTGATCTGGCATGCCCAAGAACATGTCCTCCTCCTTCAACAGCATCTCT
This sequence comes from Cymbomonas tetramitiformis, assembly GCA_001247695.2. Classification (NCBI taxonomy): domain Eukaryota; kingdom Viridiplantae; phylum Chlorophyta; class Pyramimonadophyceae; order Pyramimonadales; family Pyramimonadaceae; genus Cymbomonas; species Cymbomonas tetramitiformis. The sequence goes on along the minus strand of LGRX02033187.1, from coordinate 13,926 downwards.
CTTGATGAAATGGCATGCCAAGGCTGAAACTTGTTTCCCTTCACCACCCGACGAGGACCCACGTCTGCTGGCAACAGGCGCATCTCCGCCGACAGCTTCTCATTCAATTGCTGCTCCTTCATGCCCAGTCTGTCCTCTAGGGCACCAGAGCTCTCGTCTTTCTGGGTCTGCACCTCAGCATTGGCGGCTTGCATCCCCGTGCCTGAGCACCTGGGGCATAGCCACTCGCCTTCTGGTACTCCATCCAGTGCTGGGGTCAGACACCACAAGTGGTACCCCCTGTTGCATGCGTCGCACAACAGCATCTCTGCCTCCCCATCGGTCTTCCTGCAAACTTCACATGCTAGGTGCTTACTGGGAACGGCTGCACTGCAGTCATACTGATCCTTCACCTGTAGGTGACATGGCGCGATGCTCTGCACGGTGCTCTTCTCTCTTAACTTGGTGGCGTCCTCAAGCACCACCACACCATCTCGCTGTATCTTGACCAGCTTCAGAATGGCAGATTTGGTCGCGACTTCCATGCCGCTGCGAGGCTTCTGCCTGATGTAGACGAAATCGCCCACCTTAAACTGGTGTGGACTAGGCTCATAGCCCCCACCCCTTCTTCCTTCATAATGTAATGTATCACGATGCTGTGCGACCTCCAGGCTGCAACCAGCGTGTACCATCAATCGCCTCACCACCTGTGCTCTCTGGTGGAGGTCCTTGACTCTGGCATCCTTCTCATCTTCGACCTCAGCACCAAAATCCATGCTGGGCGCCCGTTTCAAATCAGGAGGCACTACTGCCTCTTGAGCGAACAACATGGTGAACGGCGCAACCCCCGTGGACTCCTGGCGTGCTGCATTATAGCTCAGCACTAGGCGGCCAGAGCTGCTCATCCCAATCATAATCGAGACCCTTCTCCAAGGCAAGCTTCTTAAAGCAGAACTTCATAGTGCGTACCACTCTCTCGGTCAGCCCATTGCCTTCTGGTGAGTCTGGCGAGGTGACCCGCCGGTCGATCAGACAGTCTCTGCATAGCTGCTTGAACTCGCCTTCAAACTCCTTTCCTCCATCCACCAAGCATTCTGCCGGCGCACCAAACACAGCCAGTACATGGCTGCGGAATGCCGCTGCGATGGTGCTCGCCTCCTTATCGGGAATGGGCACGCAGATTATGAACCTGGTATAGTGCTCGGTCATGATGAGCACTCGGTTGTTGCCAGACTTGGTCTCTCTCCTCGAAGGCCATGCCAAATCCAGCGACCAACGATACATGAACGACACGATCTCAAGGGGGGATAAACATGCCTCCTCTCTCGCATAATGAGTCTTCACACGCTGACAGGTCTCACACTGGGTGACCACAGCCTCCACGTCTTTCTTCAGATCGGCCCACCAATGGCGCTGCCACAAAAGATGCTGCGTACGTCTTATGCCCCAATGTCCAGTTCTGGAGTGGTATTCCTTTACCAACGCGAGACGGTCAGCAGGCTTAGGTATTCTCACCTCCTTGCCCGACATGGTGACCATGTAGATCTCGTCCGTGGCCTCGTCCCATCGATGTCGGGCTGCTCGCCTCCTTACTCGGCGAACTTCCTCTTCTGGCAACCTCACTCTACCATTGGACTTCAACCATCTAAGGCACCATGCATCATCGTGTACGTCTCGATGCTTGTCACGGTCTGACTGCTGCTCAGCCACGCTGGCCATCAGATCCTCGAATCTGGTGGTACACGTCAACCTGGGGAGCCTCATCTCTGACTCTCTGGCAGGCGGACTCCAGGCAGGCACATCCACGCGCGCTGCTGGGGTTGCGCCCTCCTTCACGAAGTGGTTCTCATGCCTCTGACGATACTGCGCCATGGTGTAGAGCTGCCACTCGTTCTTCTTCTTCTTCTTGGTTCCAGCCTTCTGTCGCTGGGCTCCAATTCCTTCTGCGCCTTTCTGCCCTTGCGAGCACATTATCCGCAGCTTCTCCTCCCAGTCGCGATGGGTCATAGTCTTCGCCACCTGCTGGGTGTATGCGTTCGAATTCTCAACCCATTCCGCCAGCAAAGCTTGCCTCTGCTGAAGGTCCGACCTCTCGTGGTCTGCCCAGTTGTTGTCTACAGCGATGGGCTGTCCTGGGGAATTCTCCGCCTCTGGGGATTCCTTGCTGTAAGGAAGCCCCTTCCTGCTTGCTTCTGCGACTGCCATCAGCAGTTCCATTGCTCTGCGATCCATGGCCAGGCCCAGAATGCTCGCCAATTCTACGTCGCTTAGGCCATCGGTCATGCGTAGCTCACTTGCGCTGTAGCCCATGGCTCGCGTCTTCTCTTCGAGGTTCACTTCTCGAGATTCTTCCTCGGCGTCTTCGCCGTCCTGGTTGCGCACCACGGTGCCCATCCTCGCTCTTCTGAACGCTCTTGACCCTTGCGTCGCCATGATGGTGGGTAGTGCCCTCAATGGTTCTCCCACCACGTTCACCACGTAGTGAGGCGCGCGGTCTGTCCTTATCACTGGCCTGGGATGCCAGCCCTTGCATATGATTGACGATACGATTCGTCCTTCTGGTCTCACCACCTTGCTCATGACGGAGCGAAACTGGTGGCTCTGGAACAAGTTGCTCCAATACGCTCGCAATCGATGTGCGTAAGCGCCTGCTTGTGCTGCATCAAAGGACACTGGTCTACCAATGACGCTGGCAATGTACGGGAACACCTCGTCCCTGATCTTGGTTCCAGGTCTGTGTGACAACGGAGAAACATTTTCCAGGATATAGCCTGGAGGCCTCTGCCGCTGCAGCTGCTGGAGTGTGGACAGAAGCCTGACCACTTCATAAAATAATTTGCTGTGCCTGCCATCCAGGCCTGTGAGTGTTCCAGCAGGGGAGAGATCCTGACATGGGAACCCACATACCATGACCCACTGGCGTCCTTGAAGAGCTCCTGCTCGTATGAAGTCGGCGCTGGTGGTCTCGCGCAGATCTTGGGGTAAAGCCCCAAGCTCTATTGCATGGGGCGAGATGAGGTCAGGGTATCGTCTTAGCAATGCCGTGCACCTGGCTCTGGCAACTGTCCGACTGCTCGGGGATATGTCCTGATACAGGTAGCGATCCACCTTCATCCCACTGCGGAGCAACATTTCTAGCCCAGCACATAGGCCTCCACATGGCTCGTAGCATACCACGCCTTCCTGCCGAGCTTGCGAGAAGAATCGGCTGCCCAGCACCCTGGTGTCGACCTTCTCGGGCTTCAGGATGCGCTCACCTTCAAAGTACTCATTGCTGTACACAGCAGGGCTTCCCTCGCCGTGCGTACCTCGCGTCTGCCTAACCAGGCTCAGCGCCTTCCAAGCTGCTCTGGCTAACCTTCCAGAGTCGGTCACCAGCTCGGGCAAGTCAGTGTCGAACATGTCCCCATGATTGCATTCTAATTCCTCGTGGTAGTGCAAATCGAACAAACGATGCACTGGTCCTGTGCCCAGCTGCTCCATGGCAGCCATCCTGCAATAGTTAGCAACCTGCACCTCTGGCGTGGCCTCTTCCCCTGGGAAGGTATCCCCAGCCAACATAAAGCACAAGTGGTCACCGAAGTCCTTCGCGTGAACTTCCCCCACGCCTGCGTGTAACGCAGTCACCTTCTCCCTTTCATGCCTCGCTCCAGTCTCATCCGTCGTGGATGGCAGTGGGTAGCGAGACGGCACGTCAGCGTTGCTGTTCTTGGCGCCTGGACGATACTTCACAGTGAAGTCGAACTCCTGCAAACTGATTGCCCAGCGTAGGTGTTGCCCTTGGAGATCGGCCTTCTCCATCAGGGTGGTGAGCGGTGAGTGGTCGGTCACCAAAGTGAAGTGGACCCCATGCAAGTACTGCCTCAGTGTGCGCACTGCCCATACCACTGCGAGCATCTCCCCTTTGAAGCTGGCGTACTGTCTCTCCGTTTTACTCAGAGATCGGCTGATTGCCATACAAATGTACTCCTTTCCATCATCGTCCTTCTGGCCCAGCACTGCGCCAATGCCATAGGTGCTCCAATCGGTGTACAATATGAGGGGTCTGTCGTAATCGATAGGCCTCAGGCACCTCCCAGAACAGAGAGCATCCTTAAGTTCTTGAAGTGCTCGGTCTTGCTCCTTCCCCCAGGCTGCCTTTGTAACAAACGCCGGCTTCTCATGGTACCGCGCCGGGTTTGTTCAGCTGGTGACACGCATGACAGTGGTGACAGCATGACAGGCTTCACGAAGATGACCATCTGTGAGATGCAGACTTGTCAGAGAAGATATAGTCACCATCAGGTGACCAGGGAATGATAAGACGAAGATGGCAGTGACTCCTTTGCCGCTGACGTGTCAGTCAGAATGCGGTAAACGGTAACATTGTTAGAGCTGGCATGGGATAATGATTTTCCATTGGCCAGATGAAGATTTAAGGGCTAGAACCCGTTACAGTTTTGGGAAATGTGACAGGACATTGAGATATAAGTAGACTCTGACCGAAGGTCAGGCTAGTGGACTCATTATTGTTTTGCCTTCGCAAGTACTAGGTGGCTGTTCGCGTGCCAGTGCTAGAGTGCTAAGACAGTTCTGCTCACAGCTTTTGTACACACAATAATTCGTATTTGTGATATAATATCAATTTTGATGGATATATTTTACTGCTGTTTTCATACTTTTTCAAAACAATAATGTCCTGCGCGGAGCGGCTTTTTATTTCAGTGTTAATCCGGAAGTGAAGGCCCTTTGGCGAGAAGTTAGCAGCAGTTGAAAGAGCGGATTCGGAAGTCAGGCGACTCCAGGGGCACCCACGGTGCACTGGCGGACCCTTTTTCTTCCCTGAACTTGGTGGTACTTGCACTGAAAGAGCTTCCAGTGACGGCGGCGACGGATCAGCTTTGAATTCACTAGTCATGAGCGGTCTCCTTCTGCACAGTGATATGCTCAACACCTTGTTCTTCAGCGAATCCAGGGGCACCCCTGGTGCACTGGCCTAGCTGCTGACAGGTGTCCTTCAGTTTTGAGCTAATCAGCACGGCATGAGCTTGGGCGGCGGCGGCGACAAAGTCAATCAGCAGTTAATGTACACCTGGATGAGCAGCTCTCAGTGGTTCTTTCAGCTGACCACCTTGCTTGAAGTGAATCCAGGGGCACCCCTGGTGCACTGGCTTAACTGAAAGGCAGGTGTGTGTCACCTGGGAGCTAATCAGCAGTGGCATCTGCCCTGTCTTACCGGCTAAGAGTGGATCTACAGCTAATGTGCACCTTGATGAACTATCTTCCAGTGGGCTCTCCAGCTGGCCACCTTGTCTGAAGTGAATCCAGGGACACCCCTGGTGTACTGGCTTAGCTGAAAGGCAGGTGTGCTTGGCCTGGGAGCTAATTAGCGGCGACATCTGCTTTTATTTACCAGCGAAGAAGTGGATCAGCAGTGAATCACTGCTCTATGTCTGGAACTGCAACTTACGGTTTCTTGGGCAGCTCCACCTTGTCTGACGGTTAATCCAGGGACACCCCTGGTGTACTGGCCTAAGCCTGAAGCAGAGGAAGAGCTTGCCAGAGGACTGGCAGCAGCATCAGCTCTGAAGGCGACAACTGAGTGGTCTATTCCCTGGTGTGACACAGTGACCTGGTGGATTCAGAGTTAATTACGTTTCCAGCCTGGAGTGCTGCTCACTACTGGAGTGACCTTCTGCTGCCTTATCACAATGTGTTGGAGAATTCTTCTATCCTTTCTACAGTATTGGTCAGCCGGTGAGGCCCTCATGTCACGGGCCACCTTCTGAATCAGCAGTAGTGCTGCGAATCCAGGGTGCTCAGCACACTGGCTTAGCTTCCAACTCTGTCAGCGACCTGGTACTTGTTTACTGGACTGGACTGGGGAGTGAGCTTACATGCCAGCCATGGTTTCCTTGATTAGCAGTGGTGTTGTGAATCCAGGGGTGCTCAGCACACTGGCCTAGCTCACACCGCTGCATATCAGTGCTATTTCTTGGTGTTGTGGAGTTGCCCTCACTGTCATTGTGCTCTTGATGAACTCTGGCCCAGCTAATCCAGAAGTGCTCAGCACACTGGCCCAGCTTTAACTTTCCTCGCACGAATACTCTGCATCTGCTGCTGATTCAGAGCGCTGAAGCACAGTGCTGGACCTTTAGGCGTTCGCTGCCCACACGCGTTTCGTTCTTTCACTTGTTCAGCAAGGCGAATCCAGGGGCACTCAGTGCACTGGCCTGAGCCAGTCTGAGTCAAGCCTCCAGTCTACTGGGGAACGAGCTTTGCGCTGAGAGGGGGGGACTCTTCCTTGGTCCCGTTGGCTGAGCATCAACACAGTACTTCACCACGGAGGGCGAGGCAGAGCCAAGCGCTGCTTCTGTCCATTCCAGAGAACGTGAGGCACGACGGCTGGCACGAGAGCGGGCCAGTCAGGACCTTGACACGGAATATATGAGCGCAGAGGGGTCGGGCTCAGAAACCACTCCCTCCGCACCGCCATCTCCAGCAGCAACAGCGCTAGGAGCAACAGCACTCGCAGCAGCAGGAGCAGCCTCAGCGCCTGCAAACCAGTTTCTCTTTGCGTTTGACGACGTAGACGAGATGGATCACTATGAGAAGGAGAGCCACTCACTTGACAAGGAAGACGTCAGACTCCAGTACACCGGTAGTAAGAGTGAGGACAGAGCGCTCTTCATCAGGCGTTTCGTGGACATGGTGGCGAAAGTCCAGCGGGCTTTTGAGGCCAGGAAGCGTAGGTACATGAAGTCAGCATCTTACCATGCGCTCAGTCAGCAGCAGAAGGAGGCCTTCGCTGGGTCCAGACCAGACTACAGATCATTGTGGGACAGCATACCATCGTTTCTAGCAGGGGATGACCATTCCACCTCAGTCGCTTATGACTGGTGGTGCGCTGCCTACCTGAGGAATGGCGTCATGGCTTCACACGCTTGCCATGTCCTGAAGGACGTTACCATGAGAGATGCCTACCAGGGATCTGTGCGTTGTGCGCAGCCTCCTTTTCATGAGCTGGCGCCAGGGTCAACCTGGGCAGTTTGTAAGGTGTTCGAGGAGGGTGATGAGGATGGCGAGGCGTCTGATGAGTGGGCAGGCGAGGGAACCTCCACGAAGGGTCTCACGGGGCCAGATGGCACTGAAGATTCTCACTACTCTTGGGCCTTGAGGGCCTTTGTTGCAGAGCTCGAAGCTAAATTCTTAATGAAGGGCACCAAAGAGAAGGAGGATCTCTTGATCGCCAAGCCGCAGACCAACGAGCAGGACGGCCTCGCCTACGTGAAGAGCTGTCGTCGCAGGGAGGCAGCTCTCAACACCGGCAGGAGGGTGGAGGACTCCGTCGTCAGGCAGAATATCGAGGAATGCATTAAGGGCCTGCGCATCAAAGAATACCGAGATCGCGTGTCCGAGCAGCTGCGTGTCAGCCATCCTGCCCCCAACAGGGTCACATGGGAGGACCTGGAGGTGATCGTGGAGGTGCAGGACAAGCTCAAGAACGATGCAGAGGCTTGGGCCCTCACACTGCAGCAGGAGCTGGTTCGCAGGCTCAACTGCGTGTACTCCTGCTTCGAGGCCAGGCAGATGGGGCTTGACCTGGCTGCACTGGTGTCAGCCATGAGGCGCTCGGGTTCTGCCTCCAAGACTGGGGACAGACGCAGGGACCCCAAGAAGAAGGAGCAGGCACAGCATGGTGGCGACGACGCCAAGAAGCCTGCGAGGGAAGCGAACAATGCCGAGCGTCAGAAACCTTCTTACAGCAAGGTGCCACCACCTGATGCTTCGAAGAAGTTTCAGTGTGACTGGTGCTTCACGCGCCTGCCCCACTCTCCAGAGCGCTGCTACACGGGGTGTCGTGATGCCCGGGTGCCGCCCAACTTCCACAAGGACAGGCAGAACTCCAAGTGGCCGGACGAGGTCAAGAATGCCCAGATGCGCGCCTACAACATCGCACACCGTTTTGATAAGCACAAGATGGGGATCACCACCAAGGAGTGGCTTAAGCTCCCTGAGGCCAAGCAGAAGCAGCCACAGCAGCAGCAGCAGCAGCAAGTGGCTGCCAGTGCCGAGGTTAAGGAGAAACTCGCCGCAGAATTGTCAGGCCTCCAGGCAGGGTCACCTCCAAAGGATGACAAGATCGCCGATGCACAGGCCCGATCAGAGGCCAGCGATGCGGAGACCGAGTACGACTCCAACTTCACCCAACAGGCTGAATACGAGGAGGATGAGCAGGACTGCCCTGCTGGGGGTGGGCTGGAAGGTGGTCATGGTGTTGGCGTCGATCACGCACCGAGTCTCCAGGCCAGCGCCGCTGTCGCCTTGGGCAGCACTCAGCAGATGCGGGGCTTCCAGGTCAAGACGCCGGAGGAGTTCGACAGGGCCGCTCAGGTGCCTAGGGCCGTTCCTCCCGACGTACTCAGCAGGAAGGTCCACCTGTTGGCATCCAATCTTCGCAGCTCCGTGCGCGCCTGCTCGCAGATTGCTGCCATCCTGATATCCCAGAACGCCATCGATCTCCCGAAGGACATCGAGAACCTTTTGGCGCTGGAGGAGCTCATGGGCAAGGATCCCAATGATGCAACCGAACAGCCCACCGAGGTCAATGAGCATGAGTTGGAAGACACGCACGCCACAGCGACGCAAGGAGTAAGAAGGGAAGCAGACGGTTCAGGACATTGTGCAACCGAGGAGGTGCCATTGGACGAGATGCCCAACGGGGTGGTCGACAGCGCCGCCGCTCGATGTGCAGCTGCTGCCTACGTGGACGATCTGGGGGTGGTTGACTTCAGTGACCATGGACATGTGCGAGCTGGTACCATCAAGACCTCCGCCTACGACGCACTGAGGGCAAAGATGACGCAGCATCTGACCGACGAGCAGGTGCTATTGATGGCTCAAGTGCAGCCCATCTGCAAGTTGCAGAATGCCACTCTATATGAGGGGCTTGCGCTGGTGTCATCCGGTGGCGAGCTTATGCTGTACCGGGCAATCCTCATGGACACCGGCGCCAACTGTAACATCATCTCGATCTCTGTTGTGAGGCGGCTGGGTCTCACAATTTATGAAGCCACCACCGGCGCCAAGGTCACCAGATGTGACAACAGTCCCACAAAGTTCACCCATTATTGCTACGTGGACGTCATTTTGGCTGCGGGCACGCCGCACATGACGCTTCACCGGTTGTACGCCTTCGTGACCTTCGAGGCTGAGAACTCCTGGGACCTGTTGATAGGCACTGGGCCGCTGAAGAACTCCCTGATGATTGACATCAAGTTGGGAAGTTGCGTGGCCGTGTCGCATGCACCGAAGGTTTTGGGCATGGATGCTCAGGTGGTTCTTCCGCTGGTCGACATGACGACACCCAAGCGTCCTCACCAGCCCAGGAGGTTGGACCCGGTGGTATGTTTACAATCGGAGATCTTCGGGCATGAGACGGAGTGCAAATGGCTGGGGTGCCCACCCCCGAGCACGAGGGAGGAGAGATTTGCTGCCTCTGGGATTCGGTCTGAGCACATCCTTGACGGCGGGAGTCGCCGGTGGGGTCACCGATGCCTTCGTCAGGGCCATCCGCTGCGCCCCCTAGACCCCGAGTCGCCACACGCGCAGAGGTCGAGGCGGCATCTCGCGTTCACACATGTTCGCTTGAAGGAGGTCGAAGGAGCTACCTGGCGTCACTGACGTCCGTCGAGCTGGCAGGGTCAGAGCGCATGCTTGCGCAACTTTACGCAGCACCAAACCCCTGGGTGGGTGGGCGCACGAAGTGGGTCACCGATAGCCAGTTGACCGGGGGTCGTCCACCTCTGGACGTTCATCTTGACCACAACTGGGCGGACCAGAGACTGTACCTGGACCGACACCATGTGGCGCGTCTTTGCCGCATCCTTCAAGAGCTCCCCGAGGACATACCAGCCAGACCTTCCCAGGAGCATGTCTGCGTGGAGTTCGTCCGCTGCCTCGAGCAGAAGTGGGTGATGGTGGAACAGCTGTTGCCCCCTAACTGGCTGTATGTGGACCAGAAGTTGGATCACGACGAGGATAATGACTGTTGGGTGCTCAAGGGGAGCTATATGACACACGTGCCATCCCCTGCCAACAAGCAAGACGTCGTCAAGCCCAGGGAAGAAGGCAGAGCGCTCGATAGCCTCAACTCAATCCAGCGACTGCAGCACACGCTCCAGGAGCTGTTTACGTACCCCAGTGGTGAGGTCGCTGGCACCCTCATGTGGGATCTGAAGGAGCGTGTCCTCTGTGTACAACCAAGTACAGCCACGCAGCACCTCGAGCTGATGCGCTGCACGCTGGATCATGCGCGAGTGTACAACAGTGAGGAGTTGCTGGGTGAGCTTCAGCTCCCTCATTGGTACGAGAGCGCTGGTGTCTGGACGTACCAGCTGCTCAGGTACCTCCGCCCGGTGGACATAGAGTCCCTCTCGACTGGCATCCTCCATCAGTACGATCTATATGGCAGCATAGCGCCACCTCTGGAGCTCATCGTTCTGGGTTCGAGCACCAAGTACTACCCGGTGGGGGATGGTCTTGGGGGAACTGGTAGGGTGTTCTCCCAGAACGCCGCTGCTCAAGAGTACGTGCGCTTGGGGGAGATGAGGAAGATGCTCAAGGCATCCAACACCAGGCGGCAGGGCCAAGATGCGCTCAATGCAGATGCGCAGCGTAGGCCACCACCGCCCAATAACTTGGCCAACTTCAGGCTCACCAAGCGAGCCCCTGCGCAGCCACCTGCTCCTGCCGCGGGAGCAGGACCATCCCGGGCTGTCGCAGGGCCATCTCGCGCCAGGTCGAGCAGCCACTCGCCACCTCGTTCGTCGCAGATTGCACGACCATCTCAAGCTGTCGCGGGGCCGTCTCGGGCCAGGCCCAGTGGCCATTCGCCATCTCGCTTCGCGCGCATGGCGTACGCTCGCACTCTGTCGCCTCCATCCAGCGGCCATGAGACCGAGGATTTGGTGTCGTCAGATTCTGACAGCAGCCCTCCTCGTAGGAGATCGCCCTCCGCATCGCCTGCCATGACCAACGTTGGCTCGTGGGCGAACTCTGTCCGTGTTCCGCGTGGCTCCCCATCAATTTCTTCGGGAGGCCCACCTCCTACGCCTCCGAGTCCGCCGCGGGCGGGTCCTCTTCCTCGGGCTCCTGGGTGGGTGCCTCCATCCCCAACAGAGTCAGATTACGACGCTACACGAATGGCCACAGCATCTGGTCACTCGTTGTGCCAATTCCTGTCCGTGGAGGAGGTGGAAGCCTTGAAGGATCGCCGCAACCTCACTGTCTTTATGATACGGTTTCGCGTAACGGACTATGATCAGTGCAGGCAACGGCGCATCATGTACCAGCTTGGCGTGTGCAACCAGGAGCGGGGTCTCAGGATGCGGAGGCGTCCAGGCATCATCAGCCAAGTCGAGAGGAAGCACAACAAGACCATCGCGTGTGGGGACAAGGGCTGGCGTCTCCCTCTTGGGGGACAGACTACGTCTTCCGGCCTCCTGGAGGCCATGACTTCAGCCTGGGCTGATTTGTCGCACCGTGACTCAGGGCACAGGTTGCCGGGGGGTCATGCGCGGAACGTCGCGTTCGCGCTGTGCAAGTACGTGGAGTTTGAAGCGGCGCATGTGCTGCGCTGCATGGCGCACCCGGGTGCCACGCCCGTGTACTACATCTTCTTGGAGGACGAGCGGTGTCTTTCTTGGCAAGCTGAGTTCACGAATGAGTACTTCGAGCGAGACGACCGGAAGTTCACTTCCTTGCAATGGGGGACCAGGCATTCGGCCGCGCCATGGTTGATGCCAGCCCTAGGGGCCTTGGAGGCGCTGCGTCTTCCGCCGCCGCCGCCGCCACCGCCCGCCCGTCAGGCTCACGTGGCCGAGCGACCCGAGCACATGGATACGGCTTCACGGAGGAATGTGCACGAGGTTCGAGACCCCCATGCTCGTAGACAGCCAGGCGCAGGCGGCGCTGCACGCGCATCTGCCCCTTCTGTAGATCGCCATGGGGCCGCTACCCATGTCGTTCATGCACCAAGGGATTCCAGGATACCAGCCGGTCTCACGTCGCGGTGTCCTCCTTCTCCAGCTTCGATATGCAGCGCGGAGACGCAGGCGTTTCAACGCCACACGGACGAACAGCGTGAGGCGCAGAGGCAGGCGCATTTTCAACAGGGCTCCCCGGGCGCAGCGGGCGGGTGGCCCTGGTGAACGGCCAACGCTGTGGCCGTGGGCCGCCTGCACGGGCGGTCCACTTACGGCCAGGTGTCCTGCGAGCGTGTATCACGTTTGCAGGCAGTGCAGTGGTTTGGTGGTGGTTGGGACGCGGTCCCGTTCCCGTGGTCGCCATATGGGCGATGTGGGAGGCTGTAGCCTGGCACCTGTCATGGTGCCCCTTTCAAGTTTGGTGGAGGCGTTTCGTGGCCTCGCTTTTGCACCAGCTGCCCGTATGGTGGTCGACTGCTCGGCGTTACCCCCTTCGTGCATCTTATGACATCTGGGTCTTGTGGGCGCTGGCCTGCGTTTGGTACTTTGGGCTCCTCATCTTGCGCGCCGCAGGCGTCTATGCTGGCATGCACCGCGTGCGTGCAGAGGATTGGGTGGTGATGCCCCTTCGGGTGGTGGTCGTTTCCTTGGCGTGCTGGTCACAGTGTGTGATCGTCCTCCTCTTCATGGTCCTCGCCTGGCTTTGGGTTTGTGCCGACATCTACGCTGGAGACGTGGCATGCCACGGCTCCTGTCCCTTGCATTGCCCGCTTGACGCCAGTCACGTTCAACATGGCCGTGGGTGGACCGTTCCGACCCTGCGCTGGTCCCAAGTCTTCTTGTTGGGCCGCGTGCACTTGCCCGCTTTGCCCGCCAGGTTGGACAAGCCTCGCTTCGCGGCGCGCTGGGCGCAACTACGACGCAATCTCCGCCTTCATCGCGTCGCGCAAGCCGCCTACATGGCGCTTGTCCTTGCAGTCGTGATCTTCACTGCTGCTGGTGGGCGTACTCGCTTAGCGCACGGGGGGTGGAGAGTCATGGTGTGCTTCTTCGCTTCGCACTCGCCGGCAGCCGCAGCGCATTTCAACCGAATTTTGCGATTTTTTCTGCTTTTGTGCGGAATCTTGTGGGTCGCTGGCAAGATGACCGAGTGTGCGCCTACTTATGGTGTCACATCACCCACACGCAGCGCCTGGGGCTCGTCCCCCTGCACTTCTTGGGAGGCTCAGCAATCCTCAAGGCAATGGGAGCCTGGCTGGGTGGCCAATGTCGCGGAGCAGGATGAGGTCTTGCCGTACACCGTGCTGGACGAGCTCCAACCTCTGGGTGACACGACAGTGACCAAGGACGAGGCAGCGTGGCTCGACACTGAGCTCAATGCCACGTTTGGAGGACATCCTGACTTCAAGGAGGAACACTGGGAGGAAATGCGGAATGTTCTTCGCAGGTGCAAGACCACCTTTGCCAACAGTCCTCACGATCTGAAAGGCTACAAGGGCAAAGCGGAGCACAACACGTTCTCCATCCCTTTCGTAGACGAATCCAAGGCCGCCTACCAGAGACCCAGGAAGTACAGTCCGGGCGAGCAGGAAATCATCGATATTCATTGCAAGGAACTTTTGGAGTATGGCTTCATAGAGCCAGCAGCCAAGCATTACAGGCATGCGAGCAACGTGGTCGTAGCTGGCAAGAAGGATCACGAGACTGGCCTGTGGACTCAGACGAGGTTCTGCGTGGACCTCAGGGGTGTCAATCGACACTCCCTCAAAGACAACACGCTGCCGCACCGACCAGAGGAGCTCTACCAGAAGGTGGCGAAGGCTAAGTTCAAGACCACGCTGGATGCCACCAAAGCTTTCCACCAGATTCCCATGGCTACGGAAGAGGACAGGAGCAAGACGGCGTTTTGGTGGAAGAATCAGTTGTACCAATACACCTCGATGCCTTTTGGTGCAGCTGGAGCTACTTCTGCGTTCGTAAG
>LGRX02033186.1:0-31681 GCA_001247695.2 Cymbomonas tetramitiformis | reverse complement strand
AGGATGATACGTCGCCTGCTTCGCGTTCGCGTACACCCGATGGGCAGCCGCAACCGCGGCTTGATGGTCAACGACGACCTCCAACAACATCGCCACGGTCGCAACAGGTTGATACATCGCCTGCTTCGCGTTCGCGTACACCCGATGGGCAGCCGCAACCGCGGCTTGATGGTCAACGACGACCTCCAACAACATCGCCACGGTCGCAACGGGTTGATACATCGCGCTTCGCGTTCGCGTACACCCGATGGGCAGCCGCAACCGCGGCAGTGGTCAACGACGACCTCAACAACATCGCCACGGTCGCAACCAGGGTTGATACATCGCACGCTTCGCGTTCGCGTACACCCGATGGGCAGCCGCAACCGCGGCTTGATGGTCAACGACGACCTCCAACAACATCGCCACGGTCACCGCTTGAGGATGATACGTCGCACGCTTCGCGTTCGCGTACACCCGATGGGCAGCCGCAACCGCGGCAGTGGTCAACGACGACCTCCAACAACATCGCCACGGCCGCAACGAGGTTGATACATTCGCACGCTTCGCGTTCGCGTACACCGTGGGCAGCCGCAACCGCGCGGCTGATGAAATTGACGACGACCTCAACAACATCGCCACGGTCGCAACGGGATGATGCGTCGCACGCTTCGCGTTCGCGTACCCGATGGGCGGCCGCAACGCGCGGCTTGATGGACGACGACCTCCAACAACATCGCCACGGTCGCAACAGGTTGATACATCGCCTGCTTCGCGTTCGCGTACACCCGATGGGCAGCCGCAACCGCGGCTTGATGGTCAACGACGACCTCCAACAACATCGCCACGGTCGCAACAGGATGATACGTCACCTGCTTCGCGTTCGCAAACGACGACCGCAAACGACGGGAACGTAGTACCAAATCGCCCTATCTCGCAGCTGCAGCCTCCACCGCAGCAAGTCCCGCCACAGCAGCAACAACAGCAGCGGCAACAACGAGTACGATTTAATGATCGCAATGAAGAATTCATATATATTGATGATACGGAGATTGACGCCTTAGAGATATTAAGCGGGCAACGACAACGAATCGCCGATACCCCCGCACCAGCAGCGACGCCCGCGGGTGGCGGAAACGAATTCCGAGAAGTACCAGTGCGCAGGCAACGATCACGAACCCCCACACCAGCAGCGACGCCCGCAAACGACGGAAACGCAGTACCAAACCGACCTATATCGCAGCCGCAGTCTCAACCGCAGAGACCGTATCCGCAGCAAAACCAGCAGCAGCAAACACACACTGACACTTCAGAGAATTTAAATCGTGAACTGAACATTCAAATTGAATTAAGTAAAACTGCAATAAGCTCTTTGATAAGCAATTTAGAATTATGTCACGACAATTTAAAGAATAAAATTTACAAGTACGAAAAACTTATTGAGCGTATAGAGCAGATGGGTACAGACGACGACAAAACTCGAAGCGCGGCTTTTAACATAAGAGCCGTATATAAATACATGGATTTGTATATGAAATATCGAACTCAATTCAACAGGTACAAATTTTTTACAGAAGTTACCACAATTTTACGGTAGTGGGCAAAAAAATGAGAACAGAAATCAAAGGTATAATGGATATGTTAGAAGATATCAAAAGTGAGGTTATAAAAAAAAAACAAAGGCTTGAATTACAGTTGGCTATGACTTACAATCACTCACAATTACGTATGCCGACACAAACCGAAAATCAAAATGCACTTTTTCTTGCCCTAGAGAAGGTGGAGAATGAAAGTGAGTCGAGGCGTAGCAAATATTATGGATCACTTTCATCATTATCGGAAAATATTAAACAAAAACAGGATTCAATTGACGAGTGCTTAGGACCCGTTTGGTTATCGAGAAATGCCGACGCCGTCATGAATGATGATGATAATGAAAATAATTTCTTAGTGAAAAATAGTAAAATATATTCCTACATAAAAAAATTTATCATTCAGGCAAAAAAATTTGTCACATTACAGACAATCAAGATGACGTTGACGTAATGCTAGATGTTAGTTCGTCACATTTTCTTTCTAAATTGTCGATTTCGTTTTGTAATTTGGTCACATCAAGAAATTCAGTACAATCGAAACTATTTTGCAACTTGCACATTATGTCGTATTCCTTTTGTTTTTTCTTTATTTCTTCGTCAATAATTTTCTCAATTCGTTCACAAAACTCTTTTTGTTCTGTTTCACATTGATCTATAAACTTATTGAAACGCTCATACTTTTCTATTAGCTCTTTATAGTGTTGATCCTTTAAATCTTTTACGAATCTAGCTCCAGCTTCTAAATCTTCCGAAATCATATTTTGTTCTTTTTCACGTATTTCACTTTAGTATATTTATACAGCTACGCACTGTGCATTGTCATGCAAAACTACACGCCGAATAAAATCCACCATGATGGTAGCGACGACACGCTTTAAATAAGAACCTTTTACGTGGCGCAAGTCAAAAATTATAAACCCGACATGGGAGCCGCTCTGTACGCCGTCTTCGCGCCCGCGACGTGTCTGGAGCACCTGCCCGCGGACGTGCTGTGGGCGCACGTGTTGGCGCGACTCGCGCCGTCGCAGCGGCGGGTGGTGGCCTGCACTTGCCGCTGGCTGCGCGACCTGTGCTACCTGCGCGCGAGCCAGGAGCATCGCGCCGACGCGCGTCGCACCCGCCTGGGGCTGATCGTGGCGCTCATGTCGGATTTCGAGACGAACGTGCCCAAAATCGCGCCCCCGTCGCCCGCCATGGTGCGCTGGATGCTGGAGCGGGCGGTGCCCAACTACTACGAGCGGACCGTCCGGGCGTGCGAGCGCACCGGCAACCCGCACGTGGTCGATCAGGCCATCACGCTGCTCCACCTGTTTCGAATGATGCTGCTGTCGCACCTCTGCCAGTGCCCGTCGCGCAGCTGGGAGATGACGAAAGCCTGTCTGGACGCGGTGCACACCGCGTTTCGCCCGTGCGAACGTCTCTGCGACGAGCTGCTGCATCGCTACGAGCGTCGGGTACGGACTCGATGCAACGTTTGCAAGGACGTGGCCGACCAAGCGTACGACCCGAGCGCGTGCTCACGGTGCGCGGAGCTGCGCGGACGCGAGCGGCACCGTCATCGCGCCGTCTGGCTAACGTGCCTGGCCACCCACGAGCGTGCGTTTCGGGAGTGCAACGAGCACCTCACGCGACGGTACGGCGATCGGTGGTGCACCGACGTGTGCGATTCGTGGATGGCAATAAGCGGAGTTGGGTATTATATACGGGTGCAGCGCAAGCGGCTCCGATGCGCCAGTCGCTAAATCACCGCCGATCGTCCAATTCGCGTGCCCGTGTCGGTCCGAGCGGGGTACGCGACATGGTAAACTCGCGCGGTATCCACGTGCTGCTGGTTGCGCGCGTCGAGGGCGCCATGAGCGTGCACGAAGGGGGCACCGAACGTCTGCAGGCTTTCGCGCAGGAGTGCTTCGAATTTATGTGCCTGCTGGAAAAGCACCACCGAGTCCAGGCGATGATCGCGGCGGAGCGGTTGTTGTTGGAGCGCATGCACGCGGAGATGAGCAGCGTGAGCAACCTGTTGTTTTTTGTGGATCATCACTTTACGGACGCGGCGGTCGAACGGGATTTTATACACATTCGCGCGGAGGTGGCGCTGACCGTGCTCACGGCTTTTTGCGCGCAGCTAGGCATCTGCGCACTGCGCGCACTGGTGAAGGCCCGCGGTCGCGAGCACAAGGCGATCGCGGAGACCACCCTGGCGCTGTGCCACATTTCCGAGATGAGCGTAAGGGACTATCAGCAAATCCGGCAGATGCTGGGCGAGACGCACGATGTGTACGACGATCTGCCGCCCCTGATCGGAACGTCCCCTCACTTGAGCTGCGCGGAGAAGTTGCGATTGGGCGCTTTGTTCATCGACAAGCGGCGCGCGCAAACAGGTCTGCTGCCCATGCTGCTTCAGCATCACGGCCACGGCATCGAGGACATCGTCCAGATGTGCGTTTTTTTTGCGGACTCGGAGGACGCGTGCCGCGACATCATGCGGGTCTACGTGGAGCGGGTCGGTCCGTCGTACTCGTCGGCCATGCGCGTTTGGCACGCGATCGGAAAAAATCACGGGAGCCTTCGGACGGAGCTGTTGCGCGTATGCGAGCGCGCCTGCGATCTGACGGCGAACCAGCGAAGAACGTTGAGGTGCAAACTGTCAGAGAAGACTTAAGTAGCTAAAGACTAAAGCTCGTCCTTTAACTTTCCGGTTACAATTTCATAATGTATGAAGGGCAGATTATTATGGCGCGTGAGCAAAAATCGATGCGTGTTTCCACCTCTTGGTGCCTTTATAGAAATTTTTCGAAATTCCCCTGCGACGCGATCGTATGAGCTTGCGCCCCCCGAAGAACAACGTCAACGATTGCGTCGCGGTTATCCACTATTGAACAATTCGTCCGTAGAATTGTGGATGCTGCTCATTGCCAGCTGGCGCAAGACGTCGCGCAGGTCAATCTCTGTCAACGGGTGGTAGCTCATCGCTCAGCTCACAAGTCAAACACTCGTAATGTATACGTTTTCGTATAAACGGAAGGTAGATTTGGCAAAGCTCGTGCAACGGGTCGTCTGCCATAAGCTGTACGGTTACCTTCCGATTTCTTCTATCAGTACGTACCGTACTTGGGTCGACGACCGCCTGCCCTCTCGTGACGTAGTTGGTATAGATGCAGGTGTACACGCCGCAGTCAAAACCGTTTTCCTGAACGGGATGCCCCGTGACGTACCAGAAGTTGGTCAGCTTAGTGTTCACTTCTCTGTTGGGTCCTAAGCTCAGTATTTTTGTGGCGTGTACCATAAGACTTTTGAGATTTCGAACTTGCTGTGGTAACAATTTCTCGCCAGGAGACGGGTCGTAGATAAGGACACGCCCGTGGGTATCGGCAGCGTCCGGAAGGTGCAGCACCACCAAAAACCAGTGAGATCTACCTCGCATATGCGGCAAAATAAAGCTGCGCACGCTAGCTCGGTATACGTCTATATCTCTGCAATCAGAAGGGTGAAGCCTAAGAACGCTGGGCCCACTACGGTTCCGCCCTGGGTCTTCTGTTATGTTATAAAAATGTGAATTGTTGTCCTGTACTCCTTGACTTTCGAGAAAGATAAAATTCTTATTTTGATCGCGACCCTGCAGCATTTGATAGTACATATGAATGTGGTCGTCCGAATAAAAAGAGGCTTGATCACCGTCGTCGTCATCACCTTGCAGATACGTATTTACGCGCATTCGATTTGATTCTTTTCGATTGGTAAGCACAGCTTCACGCACCGCAGAAAAATCATTCCCTTTATTTAGATTTTCTTCATTCAGACGGTTTTGTGGCTGCTCGCGTCCGGGATCATCCACGCCGCGCAGCCAATCATTGAGTTGCCGTATGATTTCAGAAGGATTCTGTATTCCTTGTTCTGCGTATCTTCTGAGCCTTGTATCATGTTCCATGACTATTTTCACCTGCTCCTTTGTCAGTAGACGCAGAGGCGTACGATTAAACTTCTGTATTATGTCTTGTAGGGACATGAAGGGTATACGTAGCGCAGCTTGGTAAGTCATACAATCGGGGACGTTGGTCGTGGCATCGAAGTGGTTTGATGATGTTCCTCCCGTGAGAATGGCGCGCGCCACCAGCACGATGGGGGCGCCTACTAGGTCCATGCTTTGCGACATTGCAACGCGTATTGGAGTGAGGTTTCGACCTCTGAAGGGCGGTAGCCATACACCCGCCCGATCCACCAACCCATCCGGCTCGTCGAGCGGAACTACGCCTTGCCGTGGAAACCCTCGCAGTCCCAGACTTTCGTGTATCCTGCCATCATCGGTGTACGCCTGCAAGTACACGTCCCGATCATATAGCACCGCGAGCGCCTGGATCGCGTATTCGTCCAGGTGTGCGTGCGTGCGTACATATTCACGACTTACGAGCGGCATATTAAGCTCCGACATTTTAGCCATTAGTCTAGTACGCAAGTCATCAATAGTTTCACGCGGAGCCTGATACCCAGCGAAACCGGCGCGAGCGTTACTCCGTTCCTGAGAAGGTAGTGTACTGTACACGTGCGCGTGCAGCAAGCACGTGCCATCGCCGATTACTCGAAACACTTTTCGGCCCAAGTGGGTTTTGAGATATCCGTCTATGAAGGTGTCCCTGTGCACGTATACCTCCAAAAAATTGTCAAAGTTCTCTTGTTGCGGGATTCGGGGGCCGTTATCACTCAATCTGAGCAAATGGTCAAGCGCTTCGTCGCTGTCCAGCAACGAACGTAACCACACCTTAAACACCACATCCGAGAATTCACGAATATCTTCACTCGCTACATCGCGTAGTATAGACTCGGTGTTATTGACAAGTTCCGCCCAGTTCGCGCTCTCGCCGTTTGGCGACCGGTTTAGGATAGCGTTGATTAGCTTGCAGACCAGGACGATAACGTTCGGCGCCACGTTACCGCCGTTGTCACCAGAGTTGTCACCCTCGACATCCTGATCGTCGTCGTCATCGTCATATCTAAAATCGATAGGATTCGCACTATTGTCATCCGCGCGCAATCTGTACCATCCACCAAGATTTAAATTCCCGTCGCCCCCGTCGCCCCCGTCGCCCCGTCGCCCCCGTCGCCCCCGTCGCCCCCGTCGCCCCGGTCACCCTGTCGCCCCCGGTCGCCCCCGTCGCCCCGGTCGCCCCCCGTCGCCCGGTCGCCCCCGTCACCCCATCGCCCCCGTCGCCCCCGCCTCCAGGTTGCGGTGGTTGATAATAACCTAGTACGTGCTGCCTGATGTCTTCGTAGGCGATGTCGATTACTTGCATTGCGGGACTTGGTCTTGGCGGGCGGTCGTCCGGGTACACCACGCGAGGCTGGTCCGGCCGCACCCGCAGCACGCGAGAGAAAGGCGCTCCTCGACCCAGTCGCTCGTCGGCCGGTCGCACCTGCGGCACGTCGGCCGCGAGCACTTTGAGCATGAAAGTGCTCCAAGACCCGCGGTCGCTGACGTGTGGAAACACCTGGCTGCGTTTGTAACGTCGTATCGGGTCGTCGAGGTCGTAGTCTTCGTTGAACCAACCAAAACCCAGCGGTGCCCCCACCAGCGCGTGCGCCGCCTCAAAGATGCGGACGTTCACCAAACGCTGTATGACACGGTAAAACAATACCACTCTCGGTGTGCGATTTTGGCGTGGATCATCTTCATCCACCTCGTCATCCGCCACGGGGATATTATTGTAAAGCTCGTATTCTGCGTTGCCGAATTGCGCGCGGTTCAGGTCGGCCGTGTTGCGCATTCGGAGGATTTCGTTAAAGTGATACGCAACGTCGCCGTTCGGAAATTCGTTATGCAATTCTCGCGCGCGTCGCATAATGAGATTGTTCACCCTACCGCGAATGTTCGCGTTGAGAGCGGGCTCGTCACGATAATGTCTTCCCGGCATCATGCAGAGACGTCGAAGGTTGCCAGGGGGTTGTGCGTTGTTGGCTTCGTCCAAGCCTCTATCGTAATGTGCCATCATCGGCTGCCTCGATATATCGAAGATGATCGCCGCTGGGGCCATCAGTTTGCGACGAGACGTATTCGCGGGCGGTTGCACCCGCAGCAGAGCGCCGTGATCGTCCATTTCCGGAGTCGGCATCGGAGGCGCCTGGATGTTGTCGCACAAGCTTAGAAAGCGGTCATCCGCGATCTGCGTTTCGGGGTGTTGCATACTGTGATAGTTTAGCGCGTACCCTTGCGTCTGGTTCCTGTATATAAGCACGTATTCGAGGGGCTTTATCAAGGGCGGTCCCGGATTAGGGTGCGCGACGTTGTGCCAATCTCCCAGCTTTCGCCATAGACTTTCTCTGGGGTTGAGCTCGATTTGTGCGCTCAAGGCGGCAATATTGCCCATGCTGACCCCGCTACTGTACACGGCGTTGTTGTTGGGCCCGCAAAGATTTCTTGTTTGATTGGGCGGCACGTGCCGCACAACAGAGTCGTACGCCATGAAGCGCGACATCGTGCTATTATCTCGCGCCGCGGGGTATTGCTGCGGGCGCACCCGCGCATCCGTGTCCACCTGCGCGCCGTTTCCATGCCACATTAGTCTGTTTTTCTCATGCAGCGCGACGCACGCGCGCGTGATGGCGAAGTTGGGACTGCCAGGATCGTCCTGCGCCATCACGGCCGGCATGTCTTCGTTCGGTTCGCCGATGCTGGGATACCAGTTTGGGTTGATCCGTACGGAGTTGGCGTCGATGAGAAAGACCCGGTCGTCCATGTAAACGGTTTCGCCTTCGTGGAAGGCTTGGTTTAAGCCGCGATTGTACTGTCCGCGCGTCCTAAAATTCAGAGGGTTCGTCAGAATCCGCTGAAAGAGCCGCATCTGCATGCGGGAGCTGATGTTGACGCGGAGCAAGGACACGTAAGCGGAGTGCTTGCTCGGTCGATACTCACGATCCTTGTAGACCGCGCGGCGCGTGGAGTGCACCATCAGAGCGTGCGTGGGAAGCACGCCTACGTCGATGAAGAACAGATACGCGTTGCCGAGGCACTGGTAGATGGAGCGGTACTCCATAATCCTGCGTGCGGGCGAATTGACCTCCATAACGTCTTTGTACTCCACCATGATCACGCGCCCGGTATTGAGCACGGTGTCGGTGGAATTTGGGTAGCGCGCGTGCAACACCGCGTCGGCGCGGGTCTCGTAAAACAGCGGATAAGGTTTTTGCGCCTCCGTTTTGGTAAACATGGCGTGCGGGTTGTAGATCGGATACTCAGCCCCTATCACGTCCCAAACCAGCTCCCCGTGTATTTGGGACATGGCGTCCGTCGACGCGACCGGCACTTTATCCGAAAAAATTAAGTAACCGCGTTGCTGCATGAAGGCCTTCAATGCCGCGTGCGTGTTCGCCGCGAAGACGTGACACAGCGTTTCCAGAGTGTCCTCCATCCTGGTTTCGTAATCCTGCGTCTCCCGTGTGCGCGGCGCGACCTGCACCGAAGGCATACGCTCCGGTATGGGAAACGCGTCCTGCAGATAGTTCTGCGCAAAGTTGTAGCGGCACCGACGGTCAGCCTCCAACTGTAGACCGAACTGGTCGGCCTCCATGGGCAAGCATAGCGAGTCCACGTACCGACCTGTCGGTACTCGATTCTGCGCGAACACGTTGTTAAAGCCAAGCACGTCCGCGGTGCTGTGGCGATACCGCGGCTCCAGTACGTTGTCGAGAACCTCCGTGCCGTCGCCGCACATGATGCGAACGAAGGTCATCTCGTGCGCTCTGGCGCCGGCCCACGTGTGCAGCGCGCCGACGATGCCGCGCCGTATCCCGTCGACGGTGTGACGTTGAATGTAGTCGTACCTTTGAACGTTGGAGTAATCGGTGTTGATAGGCGAGTTCACCTCTCGCGGCAGGGTGTTCGTATAAAAGAGATTTCGCGTTAAACCGTTCTGCTCCGGGTCCTCGGTGATTTTTACGATATCCATGTTGTACCGAATGCGCCGGTTCTCGTTGGGTACAACGGCTCCGACTGCGGCGTATTGGCTTTGTTGGGCGATCGTGTCGTCCCTCAGGCGCGCTCCAAAAATTTCAAACTGACCGCTCCGCAGCATGTCGTTTCTGATTTCGTTAACCTTCTGCGTTCCCACCCTGACGCGAGTGAACCCGAAAGTCAGCTTGGGTGGCAAGCAGGCCGCGCTCGCGTCCAGCATACTCAGATCGTCGAGCGTTTCGTCTGCCTGCGCGCGCGTCAGTATGCCACGGATCTCCGGGTGGATGGACTCACGGGCGGCGACGATCGCGAGGTGCATGCGTTTTACCACTTCATTCGCGGACATCTCCGTGCGCGCCACGACCCCATTTGGTTCGTGGTGAAACCATGTCCGGGTGAGGCGCGACAAATCAGGCGGATCATCGTTGGCATCCCATGGTTGATACTTGCTTTGGTCATGCAGATTGTACCTGCGACGGGCTTGCAGTAGGTTGTGCAGCAACAGAAACGAGACGATCTTACGCTGAGCCACCACAAAATCCTGGGACTGCGGTATTCTCAATCCATTCCTGATGTTTCGCGCATCCAGGTGTCGCAGCGCGTTGTAAGCGCTTAGTCTGGCACAGGGGCGCACGATGTAGTACGACGCGGACGACGTGCTGAATTCGCCCACGCAGGTATCACGCACCCAATCGAAAGCGTTCCCTCGCGACGGATGCTTCTGCGTCCATAATACGTTGAAATCCGCTTTTAGCAAGCGAGAGTTGGCTCTGTTGTAGGGCAAAGGGTTATCGTTATCTACTTTTAAGGGTTTTACGATGCGTTCTCGGTGTTTGATGTGGCCTATTTTGCGATGTTCCATGTAGAATCCGAAATCGAGCTCTAACCAACTTTCCTCTTCACCCCCGCGCTGGTTCGTCTTTAGAGATACGATCAGTCCCACGTATCCGCCGTCCACGACGCAAAACCTCCAATTCGCAAAATCCTCGGCTTCTTGTTTGTTTTCAAAGCGATTTCCGGCTTCGCGACAGAGCGCTCCGAGATTTTCGGCGGTGTTGGGCCAATCCTCAAAAAAGCCATCGCCCGGTGGTTCCGTATGATCAAACCTAAATCTTAAATCATCGAAAATGTCCGTTCCGCTCTGGCGCGTGGTGTAGATAGACCTATCATTGATCTCTCCCTGTCGTATATCCGCCTGACGCCTCACACGCGCTACTGGCTCTCTTTGAAACGGTGGATTAAGCGCTGGCGGTGGCTGCGGGTTGATCGCGGGCTGTTGACGATACCGCTGCACTCTCGCTCTCGGCGCCCCCCGGCCTCGCGGCGCAGGTGCACCTCGGCCTCGCGACGCAGGCGCCCCTCGCCCTTGCGGCGCGGGCGCACCTCGACCTCGCGACACAGGCGCCCCTCGCCCTTGCGGCGCGGGCGCCCCACGGCCCTGTGCCGCTATTCTCGCGCTACGCCGCGGCTCGGGAGGTGGATTATCGGCCATATTCATTACAACATTGAAGTAAATATATCTATACTGATATGTTGCACTTTGACGATACAGGATTGCAACACAGCCTATGCGCGGACCACGCGTTCATCTGACAGGCGCGGCTGCAGTACGCCACCGTGTAACAATTTCCGCAATGCCTCATGCGCTGATCAAAAGTCGCCGGACGCGTGCAGTGGGAGCAGGCGTCGCGATCATGCACGAGCCGTATGCGTATCTCCGACCCATGACGGCGCCATTGAAGTTTACCGTTGAAACGCAGGGAGTCGTCCAGCTTGAGGGCCCAGCAAAAGTCGGAGGACATCCTGCAAGCGCTGCCGTACACGATCGGATCCGAGCATGGCGCGTGGCACAAACGACGATTCGCGCGTTTGCACATCGCGGCCGTGAAACGTACGATATGGGCAAACTCGTAGAACAGGGCAGCGTCCAGCTCCTGCCCCCTCTCGCACGTCTCCTCGTGCTTATGTCGTAAACAACGAAAAAGCTCGCACACCTTCATGATAGGATCCGCGCAGGTGTCGATTTCGTCCAAAGCCATCTGACTCTCTTGCTCCGGATATCGCGATCGCGCTCCTCGCATCACGCCATCCGTCAACGCGTCGCACCACGAGCTGAGCGGTTCTAAGACGTATGGGTGTTTGATCCGCGCGTCGAGCATGAACACCCGCAACACGTCGCGCGATCGGTCGACTATTACGCGCTCGTCCTCGTCGCACACGGCATCCCAACAGCTGTACAGTCGCGTGCGCAGGCAAATCCACCATTTCACGCACAACGTGTCGTCGGTGATCTCAGAGCGACTCATGCTTCGCACATGATGCACGAGTTTGGTGCAAAATCGTTTAGCACAGCGTACGAAAAATGTGGCTCTTTGAAATGATCAGCCTCAAAACCGTAACGGACTTTGTGAGGTTCGCCCGACGCCGGAATATTACTTCTTTTTGCGCGCGCGACGAACGTACTTACAAAAGTGTTTTCCAATTTCTAAAAAGGCGTTTATCTTGCTAAGGACGATCAGTGCTGTCATAAATTGACGATACATTCTGCGCAGCGCGAAGGGTCGGACGCTCTGTCGTCACGCATATATATACAAGATGAAAACGTACGCATTTTTGTAAAGTCAGGTTTTTAGATGCGGCTACTACTAGGCAAATCCCGCTTCCGTTTGCGCGCAAACAGGTTGGCCTCGTCGTCCTCGCTCTCCTCGTCTTCGCTCGCGTCGCTCATGCTGATCCTCTCCCATTCGTCTTCGGTCGACACTGAACCGTCGTCCCGTTCGATGGCCTCATTATCGACGTAAAGCTTAATGTCAAGCGTATCGCCCAAAATATTGTATTCGTGAAACACGTACGTCCGCACATCGGGCGAAATATTCTTCGGACGCGCGCTTTGCGACAGCATGCTTTCGCAAACAAACCGTAAAAGTTCCGATCCGCTGCACTCCCGCTCGGACATGTTGCGCCAACGGTGCTGATACACGTCGCTGGAAAAAGTTAAAGTGTATAAGCGTGTGTCGCTATCTCTCATGTACGACAGAGCGATATTCGCGCGAGTTACTGTAGAGTCCTCTTCGTCAAATTTCAAATTAGATACCGTTGCGTCAAATTTATCGCAACAAAAATTCAAAAGTCTGTGCGGCTTTGTGCCCAAACAAAGCAACCGAGGTTCCGGCGTACCGGCCTCGCATGTAACAACGTGCACTACGGCGTGGTCCCACATGCTTGCTCGCACCGATCAACATGCGCGCCGCGAGGTCACTCGGCGTGTTAAAACTTTATCCGCCCCAAGCACTCCGCGATTTTGCCCCGCGTCAGCACGTTAATCTTTCGCACGGTGGATTCTGTGTCCACGCTGACGGTTACGTCGGCCATGCGAACTTCGGACAGGGCGACGGGGCAGTGCTGCGCCCGCATCATGTATGCAACTCCCGCCAGCTCCATACTTACCACCGTTTTGTGAGCGAACCCCTGCGCATCGCGCGTCATAAGATACTGGGTGCGATCCGCTCGTAGGGTGGTGCTGTAGAGCGCCAGAGTCTGCGACGCGTTGCTGGTGATGCGTAAGACCGACGTGTGGGGATCGAACGCGCAGACGCTGTCGCCCGCGGACTCGGAGTTGCTCAACGACTCTCTTAGGGCCGCGTAGGCAAAGTGCACCTGGCGGTCTAGGGCGTCGTACGCCGAGCACATTCGTAGCTCTGCGACGCTGGCGCGCGAGTACAAACTGACAAACGTGATGCAAAGTATCAGGAGAAAGATAAACACGCTGCGAGCCAAGGTACGCCCGGTCGGATTCTTGCGGTACGCGGAGCCGTCGTTAAAATAAGGAGCTTCCACGTCCTGAGCGGACGCAGCGCTCATGGACTCGTTAAGATTGTGTCGGTACCGCAACAACATCTCCATAAAATCAAATAAATCTGCGCGAAGGGTACCACGGCCGAGATGGGCGCCTCATTTTGTACTACACGTCATGCGCTGCCCTCGCGAGCGCTAACGAACCGGATTCCTTGCAGTAAGCCTCCTCCACCTCCGGTATCGTCGGTCGCATCGTGTAGCACCGTTCCCGCAGATAGTACCGGGTGTACCCTCCGTACACGACCCACGTGCGCGTCGCGTACGCGCCGAAGCTCGTGCCGGCCGGCAAAGGCTCCGCGGACGGTGTGTTTTGCTCCGCGGACGCCGCGCATAAAGTCCCGTCGTTGGTGGCGATGTATGCGTCGTACGCGGAGATGTCCGTCACCGACGCGTCGCTCCATGAGCGCACGCAGTTCGCACCGCGCCCGTCCAAGTACTCTGCTCGTGTGGCCTCCACCCACGCGTCCTCCTCGCTGGACTCCACCGTGACGCGCGCGTACAGAATGTGCGGATCGATGGAAACGTACGATCGGTCGTATCCGCTCACGCTCGTCGTTTGCGCAGACTGCACCGACCCAGTCGCCACCGGAGCTGGTGTGCTACTCGACAGCTGCATCATGGCGAGCAGCAGCAGCTGCGAGGCGGTGGTCTCCGACGCCGTGACCGTCGTGACCGACACGTCGTATATGGGTGTCAGGGTCGGTCCGTGCGTCCAGGTGGTCGTCGGAGCGGCCGTGGTAGGTGCCCCGGATGGTGGAAAGGGCGGGTGGGGCATGGCTGGCGGCGAGGGCGGCGGTGGCGGGTACGGAGGCGGGGGCGGCGGCCAAGGCGGGGGAGGCAAGGGCGGCGACGGCGGAGGCGGCAGCGGCGGAGGGGGAGGGGTCGCGGTGGGGGCG
Organism: Cymbomonas tetramitiformis; assembly: GCA_001247695.2. Classification (NCBI taxonomy): domain Eukaryota; kingdom Viridiplantae; phylum Chlorophyta; class Pyramimonadophyceae; order Pyramimonadales; family Pyramimonadaceae; genus Cymbomonas; species Cymbomonas tetramitiformis. Next base: position 17,417 of record LGRX02033186.1, on the reverse strand, counting down.
AGAGGCGTGGGCGGTACGGGGGCGGCGGCGGTGGTGAGGACAGAGTCGGCGCGTACGTGGTGGGCGCGTGCGTGCGCGGGTAACCGTGCTGGTTGCTGCTGCTCAACAGCATCATCGGGAAACTCTCGATGACGTTGCCCATCATGTGCGTGAAATTGTTGTTGAAGGCGTCGCGGAAACGCTCGGACTCCTCGGTGCCAACATCGGGCAACACCACGCTGAAATCGATCAGCACCGCGGTGTCAGGGTTGTCCGGATCCGTCTCCACGGTGTGCAGCACCACCGCCAGCGCGCTCGCAGTGACCGCCAGGTCGAACTCCTCGCGCATCTTGGCGGTCATGCCCGTCAGCAGCTCCTGGTAAGCCTCGGTGAATCCTACTTCTTCGTCGTAAAGCAGCGAGTACGTGGTCAAGTTCATGCGCACCTTGAGATCCACGCGATTCTCCGCGTAGATCGGTATGAACGGGCCTACCAGCGGATCACCCATGCAGAGGGCTGCCTGCCCGGCGGCGATGTGCTCCTGGCACGCGGGATCCGCGGGCATGGTGCTTTGACCGACAAATCGACGCGCCTGCTCATAAAAATCCGCAATGAGCGTGTGCGCGTATGCCGTGTAGTGGGAAGCGTCGATGGCGCTGAGTCGGCGACGCCTCGTGCCGTCCGCGAGGTACATGTCGCGCGAGGTGGTGGGGAAGTGCAGCGGTATACGGTAACGTGTCTGATTGGCAGTGCTGCCTTCAGGAAGGTTGTGCTCCACCAACGACTCGAACTGCGACTCGCCCGTGGTGGGCGTCTCGGACACGGTCGGGGCGGAGCTGAAGTCCGGCGCCTTGGTCGTGGGCGTGAGGCTCGGCGCGTACGTGGTCGGCGAGCCGGATGGGGCGAGCGTGGTGGGCGTGTCGGTCGGTGCCGCCGTCGTGGGATGGACGGTGGTGGGCGATACGGTGGGCGTGGAGGTGCTCGGGGTTAGCGTGGTGGGGTGGGAGGTGGTGGGCGCGGCCGTGGTGGGCGTCTCGCTGGGCACGTCGGTGGTGGGCGTGGCCGAAGGCGCGTCGGTGGTGGGCGACACGGTCACGGGCGAACCCGTGGGGTGCGTCGTGGTGGGGGTATCGGTGGTGGGTGTAGCGGTGGGGTGCGCGTGGTGGGCGTGGCGGTGGGCGTTGGCGTGGTGGGTGTGTTTGTGGGCGTGCGCGTGGTGGGAGCGCGCGTGGTGGGCGTTGCTGTCGGTGCTCCGGTGGGTGTGGCGGTCGGATGAGCGGTGGTGGGCGATTTGGTCGGTACCGTCGTCCCAGGTGGAAACGGTGGTGGAGGTGAGGGAGGTGAAGGAGGTGATGGAGGTGGTGGTGACGGTAACGGGGTGGTAAAGGCGGTGGTGGCGAGGTGGTGGTGGCGATGGCGGCGGAGAGGGTGGTGGTTTCCGGGGGTGGCGGTGGTGGAGGGGGTGGTGGTGGTGGAGGTGGCGGTGGTGAAGGTGGTGGGGGAGGTGGTGGATGGGGCGGTGGGGGGAGGTGGTGGTGGAGGCGGTGGAGGCGGTGGGCGCGGCGGGGGTGGGTGGTGGGAGGAGGTGGCGGAGGAGGCGGTGCGATGGTGGCGGAGGGGTGGTGGATCGGGGCTGCGGTAGGGAGGAGGTGGCAGGAGGAGGTGGTGGAGGTGGCGGTGGCGGAGGTGGGTGGTAGAGGTGCAGAAGGAAACGGAGGAGGTGGTAATGGGGTGGAGGTGATAAAGGTGGTGGAGGAGGGCAGTGGACTTGCGGTGGGGGTGAGGGTGGTGATGGGAGGAGGGAAGGCAATGGTGGTTTTGGTGGCGGTGGGGAATGCGGTGGAGGTGGCGGTGACGGAGGTGGTGAGGGTGGAGGTGGTGGATCGCTGTCTTTGACGCATATGTTTAAATCCACTGGTTTTTCAAGGGTGCGTTCTGCGCTTGCACACTCCCACGTCGGTATACCAAAAAAAACGTTGTCGAGATACACAGTTTTATCCGGTCCATGAGAATGCACGTTGAAATTTGGAGTGATGTACGGTTGTTGCCAGTTTAAAATTTTGCTATTGAACGTAACTCGCGGGTAGGGTACAGCCGCTGTGAGCTCAAACTTAAAATGTTGCATGTTAAGTACGTCTGTCAAATTGGCGTTCAAATCTTCCAAACACGCACGCGCGTGGTTGTTAGTATGACAAGCATGATACAAGGTTTGATATGTTGTTACTGCGTCGGCATATGTTCCACGACGATCTTCGCCAATCCGATAAGCAACGTGATTGCGATCGTAAACATCGTCCGCTTGTTCCACGCGTCCAAAATCTAAACTTATCTCGAAAACATTTGGAAAATACTGACTTCCATCCGATGCACTGTAACCGTGCACATTACCTTGGTTTGAAGGTTCTTGGCGTAAGCCTATTAAAAATGACAGCAGATAATTTCCACCAACTCTCAAACCACCTGGGGTGATTACTTGTTGGCTTATTATACGATCAATACCTTGCATTCCCAATAGCATATCACCTTCGTAACCTTGAACTCGCCATACGTCTGTGGTTACTGTGTCGTATTTTTTTATGACATTGTATCCGGCTCGATTGTCACTAACCCAACCCATAACATGCTGCATTGAGTAAAAGCTGCATGGTTCGTCATAATCATGGCCACAAGAGTTGTCTAGAACATTTTGATAACTCTCCGCAGTACGCGGATCTAGCTCTGAAAATCCACCGTTATCAAGAAAATTTATTCCATGGCTAGACTGTAACATCCTTTCATCCGATGGTAAATGAAAGTCGGTTGGTATATTGCAGCCGTCGTTACAGTGCACAGTGTTTACATACCATTCGTCGTGAAGTGCAATCGTAGGAGTGGACGATGCGTGTGCAACAAGGTAATTTGGTTCTGGGGCGACTGTGTTTTTAACACGACATGTTTCGATTCGATATCCTGTAAAAGTTATCTCACCGCGTAGAGTATTTTCATCTCTGGTATTGATAAACGGATTTATGGTATTAAAAAAAGCGTCGTCAGTGTTTTGAGCGCGTAATCGGCGATAACGAATCAAAACTTCACGATTGTTGCAGGACGCAAGTTTTAGACGTGCATCATTTACACGTCTAGCGTCGCCTGTCAAATCGCACGATCTTGTTGTATCGACAATAACGCATTTACCAGCAAAGTCCATACCGTTAACAATAGTTGATTCCGCAACCTCTAGCGCTTCATCAATATTAACAATAAAACGAAGGCAATTGCTGAAACGTCTGTTGTCATTTTCACTTCGTATATAATGAAAATCTGAGCTTTCCACGAGATTACCAGTAGAAATTTCCACAGACCAACACGTAATACGCGTAGCGCTGATGAAAAGTAATCCGTTTGCGGGTGGCAAAACGCCGTCCGTAGTAATTTGCAACGACGAAAAATCAACGTTTCCAGCTATAGCATTACAATTTCCAATTTCTGAGCAGTGCTTAAATGTATTTTTTATATGACCTGCGTTGTTGTACGCTTTTGCTTCGTTGCGTGTTCGATAGCCAGTAAAACCACCTCCTCGAAAAGGTAGTGTATTATCGTATGGTTGGCGTCGGTCTCCGGTACTGTCTAAAACGCCGGTTGTATAATCCGTGTTAAAAACGTATGCATCAACCGGACAGGTGGCGTAGTCATTACTACTTAAATCATAAGATTGCGAGGGATCACATTGACGTTTATTTTGCCAGCCTGCGTAAAAAACGCCAAGACCTAAGTGAGCTGAATCTCGCGCGCCCGACGCGGTACCAGATGCGCCGTACGCGCTAAAAGTTGTTCCTCCTTGCGGAGCTAAGGCCCAGCAGGTGTCGCTAAATCGTAGTACATGTTTGTCGTGCATAGGCGTGTACGCTGCGTTCGTGTCTGCGACGTCTTTGGTAAAACACGCGTGCCAAAATTGTGCTGTGCTTCCTGTTGTAAAGAGATCTCTTATGTATCGCGCGTCGGTACATCCATCAGAAAACGCTTCTTGCACGTCCACGACGTGGACATTGTACACTGCTTGTTTTTGGTCTAAGACATTTTCCAAATGATCAACGTACACAGCTACCTTGTACATTGCATTGCGAAAATTTTCGATTTTTCGGTAACTAGAACAGGCGGCGTTCATGTCATCATCTGGCTCCCAGCGCAATTCTAAAACGTAACTGCCCCTGTTTACAATATCCTCAAAATCGGGAAATATTGTTTGAGTGTTGTTATAATGATAGCTTGTAAAATCGAGTGTGCGCATTTTTGTGTAACCATTAAATGCTTGCTGCATAGTTCCATTTGTAACACGAGCATTTTCTTTGATGCACGCAAAATCTTTGGGATCTGCGGGTGCACGTGGGTAAGGTGGCGAATTGGCAATTCCCGGTGTTAAGGGCGGTAAAGGTGGAAGCGGAGGTGATCCGGGCGGTGGCGGAGGCGAAGGCGGTGGTGATGGATGGGGTGGTGGAGGTGGTGAAGGAGGCGGTAAAAGAGGTGGAGGCGATGGCGGTGGCGACGGAGGTGGTGGCGGGAAGGGTGGAGGTGATGGACTGGGCGGTGGAGACGGGAACGGAGGAGGAGGACTGTCCGGTGGAGGTGGTGGTGATGGTGATGGTGGTAGCAGTGGTGGAGCGGGTGGGGGTACACATCCGGTGGCCTCGGGTGGTGGAGGTCCTGGGAGGAGGTGGTGAAGGCGGTGGAGGTAGTGATGGGGAGGGTGGCGGTGGGAGATGGTGAAGGCGGAGGTGGTGAAGGTGGGGGGTTGGGGGGAGGAGGTTTAGGAGGTGGCGGTGAAGGTGGAGGCCGAGGCGATGGCGGAGACGATGGCGGTGGTGGACTGGGTGGACTTGGTGGCCTGGGTAAAGGTGGTGGCGGAGATAAAGAATCTGGGTGCGGCGCGAATGAGACACGCGCACGGCATTCTACTTTAGTGTTGTCGTGATCGTTAAATTTTTGCTTAGGCGCAGATCCCACCATGTGCGCATTCCTCGCGATGACACTGTGCCCATTAATATCAAGTGTAGCGGCATAGATATAATCGCTGTCGACTTGCACACCGTCGCGTTGTCTGTAATCAATATAATTGTCCTTTAGATGTTGACACGCCCCGGCGAAAGTGTGTTTTTCTGGTAAATTATTCGGATTATCCGTGAACGCTGCATTTCTGCTTTGAATTACGCATAGCAAATTACTGCTTTGAAACGTGTATATATCACCCATATTACCCCCTGGATCGTCTCTAGAATAATGGTAATTGTCACTTTGAACATAATACCCTGCACAATCCAGTGTTAGGATGCATATAGATTCGCAGATACCCATGTGTGATACGCTTGTCCAAAACGGGGGATCGCTTATACCAACTTTTGCAGCGCAGCGCGCCCCGTGTTTTTTTTGTCCCATATCATAAAAAGCGTGCGTTGTAACACCGTTGTTGAGATTGCTGTTACTGTATCCACCGTACCAATCATTACCGTCTTGAATAAATCCGCAAACTTTTAGATCTGCTGTATCTTGAGTGTAACTGTTCACACGTTCCCAGCCTCTGGCAACAAATTCGTTTGTTGGATTCCCTTTATTATATTCCCAAGCGTTATACTTATATCCATTGTTCTCGTTTTCAACGCCAACCAACGAATTTGGTATCCCTTGTGCATGAATAACTTGTGGTGTACTGTATGTTGAATATGTTTTTCCAATGTTGACTCTATTGTTCCAATTTGTTTCGTCGACAACTACTTTTGTGCTAAATTGGGCTAAATGTGAATAACATCCAACATGATTACAGTCGCAGAATGCACCGTACAGCATAGGAAACATACAACCAGTCGACGGACCATTTGAGTTGCCTACTACCGAACCTCGTTGGTTAGCGCATGGAAGAGGAAACATGCCCATATGGAATCTACCATGTTCTGCATTTCGCAAGGCTTTTCTGTAAGAATAATAACTGCACGCATCCCCATGCCCTGTCATATAATTCCATCCATCATCGTATGAATACGTTTCGTCTATCCAGTAAGGATAGCTGACTGGTGATAAATCACGGTAAGTGTTCAACAGATAAGTACCGCCATTATATGGTGAGTAGACATCGCCATTATACGGGTCAACCGGAATATCGTGACTTGCGTCTGTTTTGGCAAGCAAGAAAAAAATCGTGCCTACAATACTCAGGTACGTATTTTTGCAAAACAATGACGCAAAGTATGAACCTCTCCGAGCTGTGTGCGCCCGCGCCAGTAATTGTAAATTGTAGAGTTGTAGTTTGTGAATCCACGCAAGTAATACGCCTTGTTGGGTTGAAAAACGTTCACACAGGTTTCTCTTGCACCACTGTATGCCGCGTCGGCCGATTCCCACGTGCCGTAAATAAAGTAAAGAGTGCAGTGTCGCTCTGTAACGCTGAATGCCGCGCACGCCTGCGTTGTGGAGCATCCTCGTTCGCACAATTCTTCGGTGTACAAGACTTCTTGATCGTATGAATTCGGTGTGTATCCTAGACATACTATGCCTTTGGAAGGATCTTGAGCATCATGTACATTTTTAAAGGGATCGCAATATCCGTACCCTCGACGTTCGTATTGATGGACGCCGTCGAATGATATTTGTTCGGCAAAAATATAGTCAATCAGTATTGCTGCAAAAGTTGTAAACGTAAAAATTTTCGAATGCATAATCATATACCTGTATTTTAATTAATTTTTGTACCATTTACTCTATCGTAGTAACTCTAATTATATTATACAACACAATGGATCAGTTGTAATTGGTGAACTTCTGCACGGTTCGTGACCGCGAGGTACAAGACCGTTGGAAACAACGCGTGCGCTAACCGCATCGTCGTGTTTCTTCAGGCGCCACCGCTATTTATACTCGAAATAATTTGATCGTCCAACCGAACATACGATCGTGTGTCCGCAAAAAAGCATCGCCGGGTTCATGTCGGACGAAGAATCGCGCGAGTTCGCCCACAACGGGGACCCCTTCGAACCGGTGCCCGCGAACGTGCGCCGCGTGCCCGCGCGATGGGGGGAGGTCCATTCTGAGGCGGGAGCCCCCGCTGGCACCTCATGCATCCTGCTCAAAGACACAGGGCGTGGCCGCTATCCCAACGCGCGCATCGACGCCACGCGATTTAAGTACTGCCTCCCGGCCACCGACACGCCGAGAGACGTGTGCGAGCGCCTGGTGCGCGACGCGAAGCGCGCTAGCGTCGCACAGCGGACGATCGTGCACCTCTTTAGCGTGCGGGAGGCGCGTGGGGTCATGTCCGAGGCAGCGCAGACCTCGCGAGAGTACTACATGGGCGCGCACGTGGTGATTGGCAGCAACCTGCAGAGCGTTCCGCGGTTCGTGGTGCTGCAGCGCCTGCGCGAGCAGCGCCGGTCTGTGGAGCGCTTTCTGTGCCCGAGCGCCAAGCGGCCTCGGGAGGAGCAGGACGCGAAAGAGGCGGGCGAGGGCGAAATTCCGGCGAGGAAACTGCGGCGTCGCGAAGACGCCGCGCGCGCTCTGTTCCTGCGCGCCGTCGCGCAGGCCAAGCCCGAATCGCACACGGCGCAGGTGGACGCCACCGCCATAGACAGCATGAGAGCGTGCCCCAACGCCGACAGCCGCTTCCGCGACGCGGTGCCCGAGCGGGAGATGCACGAGGCGATAAGCGGAGACCTGAGGCGAGGGCAGCGTGTGACGTGGTGCTGCGCCCTCGCCTCCGACGCGGGGGTTCGCGCCGGCCTCATGCGGCGGTGCCGCGCTCTTAGGGACGTGGGGTTGCATCGCGTGGTGGCGGTCTTGCTACCGATCACGAAGGACGCGGCGGAGGCGACCGTCGACGCTTGCGAGTACGTGGATTTCGATGCGAGCTCGGAGACGGAGACGCAGAGGCTGACGGCGTTGGAAGTGCGAGCTCGCCTAAATCGAACCGACGTTGCGTAAGAAGCGAAATACCCTAAAGACTCCTACCGGGCTTCACACAACAGGTGGTATGCACGCACCGAAGTTGGTTGGGCATGGGCCTGGCCACCGGGGAAAGGGGAAGGGCAAAGGCCCGCCTGTACGTATTCCAAAAGAGATGCCTGAGATCCAGGCGCTACGTGGTCCCTTTCGGGCGTGGCTTGGGGATACAGTCCGTTTTTTAGGAATGAGGAGGAAGCTCCTTCGACTCCTGCTCCCATACGCTGTCATATCCACTCATACCCATGCCTTATAAACACACACTCGCTGTTTGAGGACACAGTTGAGTTGACAACTCAACCTGAACCTAAGTATGGTAGGTTATGGTAGGCAGTCCACTAGCCTGGAGCAAGACGAGAACCGGTATGAAAATAATATTACTGTTGATAAATGACAGGGATATCAGGCTACACACGAATGTACTAGGGTACAGAAAGGGAGGCCTGTCCGATACTGGCAGGGCGGTCCCACTTTGTAAGTTCATATAAAATTCCAAAACAGTAATAAGGATGTTCTCTACAAGTACTGCGGTTGCAAATGTAAACCCTAGCCACTTGCAGACTGGTCAAAGTCCAGAACCAGAGAACAGAAACAAGTCCAGACTCTTATTGCCACTGCGGTGGTTTTCCATAATCGCCCTGGAACACTATCAGAGGTGTGTCCAAAGCACAACTCATAAATATGCTTTGAAGATCAAATTATCATCGTACTTTTTTCGAATAAGGAAATCTTCGTAGGAAGAGCGCGGACCATTTATCAGCTGGTGAGTATACTGCACAGATAAGTGAAAGAACCGAAGCGATTTCCGATAGGCAATAGACGTTTTTGCGAGGAAAGGATAACCTGGTTCCCAGCATGGCGTTTGACATTCGTTCATAGACAACTTGCCAACCTCCTCAAGTGTCTGTGAAGCCCAAGTTCTCAACTCCGCACAGAAAGTGTATTTGTGGTTTTTCATATCATAAAGGACCTCAAGCAGGCAGGGACCGTTGTCTTTCAAAAACTGCAATAGGTTCTCTTTTACCTCCAGAGCTGTACTGTCTGATGGCATTGTGAGTCTCTTTAAAACAAAAGAATAAACTTGGGCATGCAGACGTTGAACGTCCCAAATGGTATCAAATGTCACACCTAGCAGCAAGGCTTTGTTGACAATACACCACGGATGCCAATATATACAAAGCTGTTTCAGTATGCCCTTGGTAAGCTCCTTGTCGTTGATCTTCGCTTCCCACGGCGTTGTCATGTATACACAAGCTACATCAGGTCTACTAAGAGAATCCCAGAACCACCGATCAGCACTGGAGCAGTTGAAATTACTGAACAAGTTACTGTTGTTGTCATGAAACTGCCTAAACCACCACTTCATAACAACTTCTTCTGTGAAGCGTAGTCTGAAGCAAGGATCAATGGTGTAGTAGCGATTGATATTTTCGGTAATATACACTTCCAGCTGTTCGCGGTTGCCTTCGTCGGTTGCCTTAGTCGCTTGCCAGAATACCTCTTCTCCTTCGAAAACTATACCGACCAGGGCGTGTAACCAGCGATCAGGCTGTAAATACTTGCGTATAACGTCGATTTCTGGTGACTTCAGATTTGTGACGTTATAGGCGAAGTTCGATATCATACCGACTGAGGGGAAACAGAATAAGGGTGAAGCCACTTTGAACAGCTTGTCGCTCATGTCCAACAAAGACTTGAGAATATCGTAAGTATGATACGTGCCACGGTCTCGATAGTCTTGTCTACAGAGTAAAACTGCAAACATAAAAGTCCTGTTAGGTTCAGCAAACGTAAAGCATAAAAAGAAAAAGGTGGCTTACCGGTAAAAATCAGTTTGTGAAATATTGGAGTTTTCAATAAAGATGTTCCTTTGGTGGTTATACTCCACATGACGACGTTGATAGCAAAGTAGCTATCGAATACTTGATAATTATTTTGAAGACTAGTTGACCAAGCTCTTGAAATTCTTGAAAAGTAGATGTCTTTAAAGTCCAAGTACCGTTCGCGAAAAGCATCGTCATTTGGTTCATGCCAACAGAGTACATAACTTGGAGGTATACCCCAGCAGAGTCTTCGTCTCAAGTCGAGTTCGGAGAGCTCTTTGAAGGGTAGAAGAATGTCATATACCTTCGGATCCCACGGAACTGTCTTTATATCGCACTTTTTGACAAATTGGTCCAGCAAATCCTCGATACCAGACCTTAGGCCTTGAAAATAAGGAACCAACACTTTCTTAGCTTCGGTATGCCAGAAATTTTGCGATTGACTGAGATAGGGCTTCGTTTTGGATGGTATACGATGCGCCCAGAAATGCAGCTGAAACAAGTTCTCAGCAGCGCTCGCGACGTCAAGGTGCTCAACAAACTCTTTTTCGGTTTTCCCCAACGTTTCTTGCTTAGATTTTGCAAATGCTACGCATCTAGGGTTTGGTTTAAGGAACCAGCGATTTCTTACTATAGGGGCATCTTCGTCACAAATATAGGTACATCCAGCAATTTCGTACCGTTTGCGGTACCAAACCTTTTCAAAGGTGGCTTGAAAGGTACTGGGTTTTCCTGCAAAACACACAGACGCAACGTATGATAAGTGAGAGGGGCTAATAATTTTCTCCAGGTTTGTACAACAAGGGAAGAGCACCAGTTTTATCATACAAGTCGGGATTATTTGCGACATACCGATGAAATTTGCACCGTACGAGATGTAAGCGGTACGACACGTTATGGCCAGCATCCAAGCAAGCTTGTCTTTAAGGGCAAAGTCGGGTGAATCCCGCGTCAAAGTATTCGCCAGATAATCAAAAATTATCTGATACAAACTTTCATCGAAACCTGAAACACATCTTGCAATTTGGTTCTGGTATGACTGGTCCATACTGGGTTTCTGTGCAGGTGGAAGTTCTAACTCTCGATAAGAGAGTGGCAAACTGCAAACAGGTAATGACGGTACGTCTGTCTGCGTAAGGTGCAGCAGTACCAGTTGACGTACACGATTTCACGACGATATCTTATCGCACAGCGATCGCATCGACCGTCAAAATTCGATGCAGCAAACGCGAATCCGACGGCATAAAGTAATTCTGTGCTGCACGGTGCGATGATACCGATCTTATCCTTCTAACTGTCCAATGGGAATCCCTGCCTTATTACCGTCCAATCGCGCGAGTTCGTGGCTTTGCTGCACCTCCTTCGAAGTTTCATTAAAAGTCTGCAAGCGCAACCGTCGACCATTATTCCACTGGTTGAGTGTGAAGCCTCCAGCAATTTTTGGCGATGTCTGTAGTTCCAGCAGTACGTTCTTCTGCTTATATTGTACAGGTACTGGGCAGTGAGCCGGACAAAGATGCTCCAGATAGACACAACATTCACAAATTATTCAACCTAGGCAGAAAGTCTTGTCGTATTGGTCGTCATCCTGCTAACGATGTTGTGTTGGAGAGTGAAAGAATTCCTTTACTTCTCAGCCGTTTCCATGCATTCATTGAAATGAAAGTGGAAGAGGGAAAACCAATCTACATTCTGGGGGATAAGAAAACAACAAACGGGACTTATGTATGCCCCACCTCCTTTCCTTCAAACTCTCATTCTGTTTCCGTTTGGTTTGTGCTCCCTGATTCCGGCATAATTTGGGTCCTTGCTGCTGTTTGGGTTTTGCGACAGGTAAACGATCGTATAATGGAAATAGGAAAGCAGATACAAATTTTTCACGGCACGGTCATCTCTTTTGGAGGTCCTCAAAACGTGAGCGCGCAACAATTTACGTATTGTGGGCTGTTTCTAAGGTTAAATTATTTGAAAGGTGCTTTTTTGTCTGCGAGCAGGTGATGAGAGACAATAAAACACAGCGAAACCCTTTCCGCTTCATATTTTTTGAGCATGAGCCTATTGGAGGTATCACCTTTCCTCTTACCTCTGTTTTCAAACTTTTGCTTGAAAGGTCACTGTCCTTACTGTGTCTTGCTTTTGCCCAGAACCACCAGTCATGCTACAATTGCAAAACGATGAGTCAGAGACTACTGCGGCTGCCATTACAGTGGTTGACGACCCGAATTCGGTCTTCGATTGCGTGATATGTCTCAATATCATACGTGACGCGTATGTGACTGAATGCGGTCATACCTTTTGTGGGGATTGTCTCAAGGAGTGGATCCAGGTGCTGCCCGGCACGCTGTACTTTTTTTGCAGTTGCGAGCATGAGCTTGAAATACGCGCCCGTGTGTCTTTGTTTGGGATATTTTACTCTAAACAGTTGTTACTATTGCCGTAAACAGAATAAACCGTCGTGTCCTCTTTGCCAATGCGCTATAACGAAATCGCCTGTGAAGAATCGCCTGGTCGACCAACACCTAAACTACGACCAACAATTGGTGAGTGCCCTCAATCGCCATGATACCGATGTGCACAATTTTTCGCCAAACTATTTTTACCGAAATTTATGACCAGCCCTTTGCTTTGTTTTAAAAAAGGTACCGGATACGTTAGACGAAAACCAGCGGAACAAGAGGAAACGAGATAATGAGGATTACTTCGAGAATTTTGAAGGGGACCCGGTAAATACTCGTGCCCTTGTGGTCAACATGGTTAAACTTGACTATGTCGGTGTGTAAGCTGCTTGCTTGACGTCTGAGGCTGCAGCGGTGGTTCTGACTTACACTGTTCTGTGCGGGCACTTTTCGCAAACTCAGGATAAGAAGAACCTCATACGGTGGTATAACGGTTTGCCACCGGCTAAAAAAGAGCACTTCATGACTTTCGTTCATCAGAGGTTACTTTGCAGGGATCAAGTACCTACAAGTGGAGAAGACACGGCGAGGACGCAACCTCAGAGGCCTGCGTAGGGAAGCAGCAGCTCGTGTTTCTTTCTATGTTATACGTTTTCTGGGTTTAAAACGTAAGCCCAAAATTAGGCCGTAAGTCTTGTTGTATAGATAAATGGTCTTACCAAAACTCTTTGTATAGTAATTGAATTCATCGTATGGTGTATACCGTGCGAGCTAGGTGAAGTCGCCCTGACTATTACGGGTACAGGTGAGTGCAGGGAGCCCGACTGACTGTCCAGCAATTGTTTCAGATGCTTGTAGAGACCATTTTTTACTCTAAGGCATTGCATGAGAGTAACCTAACTGGTGTCGGCAAGAACTTTTTTCTTCGTCACTGCCTTTTGAGTGTCCAGCTCATTTGTCTGCCCACGAAAATGATTCTAAATGTGAGTAACACTCGGATTGGTATATTAGAGTCATCAGGCTTCTTTAACGGCGCGACCATTTATCTGAATTCTATTGCCACTGCCTCTTTTATTCATGCTTCACTCCTTATCTACCGCCTCCACTGACACGCTTCATGCCTCAGCCTTTTCAGTTTAGGCGGGCTCTGCTTCTCGTCCTCAGCCTTTTGAGGTTAGGCAGGCTCTGCCTCTCCTTCTCACCCCTTTTGAGCCTAGGCGGGCTCTACCTATCCCGGCGTATACGGGATATTAAACATTCTCACTCCTTACCTTTTGAGTATAATAGAGTTACCGGATAGTGTGATTGATTGGGAGTTTATGCTTGAGTTATGGTAGACGTATGCACACATATATTACCGTAAAGCAGCGGAACATCAAAAGAACCAGAAAAAGTAAGTACTCTCTATGACCTTGTTCAAGTTCCCAGTGGTGTGATCGGAACAAGAAACTCGTTGCAAAACGCACGCCCCTTCTTACGACGATCTAACCTTGAGCGTGCGCCCAAGTGACGCCAACTCCGCTTGCTGCGCCACCTGATCGTGCACGACGCCGTCCACGATGGGCACTAAGCAGCGCGCGCATCCCGCACACCCGCAAACGTTATGCGTCGGTGAGTGCTCGCGTAGAGAAAAAAAGTCGACGTGGCGCCGGAAAACATCGAGGGGCTTTTGGCTGACCCGGCGGGGGCGCAACCTAACACTTAGAGCGGCTTAGAGAAGCAGAAGCTCGTGTTTCTTCCTATGTTATATGTTTACTGGGTTTAAGACGTAAGCCTAAATGAGCCCGTAAGCCCTTGTTGTATAGATAAGTGGGGTATATACCGTGCGCAAAATTTTGCAATTTTTTTTGCCCGAGTTGACATGAACATAGACGTGCGAATTTCGAGGCCCATGATTTTGAGACGTGGAATAAAGTTTATGGTACGCGCCGCGTTCGCGCTGCGCATATGTACCATGGACGGGTCGAAACGTGTGGCAGTTTTGTTGGGACAGCAAGTTTTATATAAAATTTACATACGTAAGGAAGAAACCGTGCGTTTCGAATGTTGTTGATGACACACGTGTGTATATATACTGATGCGGTATCGTTCTGGTACACTGCTGCAGTATCGTTGCAGTTTTGGCGTTTCCCTATATACACCCTAATCCCTTGGATAAATATGAAGTAGCCAAGCTTCCCTTAGTATTCCGCTGACACTAAAGTCGTCCCATGGTAGATTGTGTTTTAGTAAGCTGCAATCGTTGTTGGACCAGCTGATCAACCTCAGAAAGTTAGGGGGCATCTTGCGCGCGGGTGGGTCGGTCTGCCATTTCATGCACCATCTGCGATATTTTATGTTTCTGGAGTGGTACTTGTAATGTTGAGAGACCGAACCATAAGTAAGAGCGTCACCGGGAGTGTTGAAATAAGGTCTCAAAAATGACATAAATCGGTTAACGTCAGACTTTCGCACCCTCGAATGCTCAGAGGAGCTGGGTCGATGCCGATATCCGAAGCGTAGCACCAAAGCATCCACCAAAGCACCCGTGGCCACAGCCCATACGTGTGCTCGTAGCTGGAGCAGGTCATGCTTCCGACTACCGGAGGGATACCGTAGAAGACGGGACATGGTTTCCGTGCATACTCGGCGGCCCGCGTCGCAACTGAACATGGAGAGATATGTCAAGGAGTTACGCCGCTCCACGCCGTCCAGGAAATTCTGGATAGACAAGGCATAAAAACGTTGCAGCTCAAGGCTTCCGAGACAGTCAGACACGCGCACGCGACGTTTGCGTGGCTGATGGATCGGTCGTTCCTCGCACCATGTGGTGGTATGCGCGGCGTCCGAAGATTCTGCGCCTCGTGGTTCGTCTCTGGCCTGCAGATTGTAAAATTCGACAACGCTTCGATATAGAGCTTTGCAAGCCAAACTCAGAAGAGCGAGGTCTGTGTCGTTTAACAGTTCGTACAGGCAGCTTTGCAGTATAGTCTCGTTCGCGTACAGGCACTGTAGGAAGACAGAAAGCTTGAACGTGCAACTCTGCTCGGAGGCGGTGAAGTCGCGGGAGAGGACTGAAGGGCTTTTGTTCGAGGTGGACATTTGTGCTTGAGAGGTTACCGTTCAATAGCGACGAGATAATATCGATCGGCGGTCAAACAAATACTCCCTAAAAGCTTAACGTTCGCCATTGGACCGTCGAGTCAGTCGACGGACGAGTTGTGGTGTGTACGCGACGGGCGATGCTCAACTTACCACGGCTTTTTTCTGGTGAGCAAGCCCTACGCACGCTTATGCTGTGTATAAATATACCTATTGACCGCCTTTTTAACTTTGCACGCGTACAAGGTTATACCGAATTGCGTAGGCGTTATGTCAATATGCCAAGAATTTGCGGAGCTTTCTATCAAACAAACCCTCATGTCGGTGGTGCCAAAACCGATTGTAATGAAAAATTCTGAACTTTTTACATATGTATGCGTACCGAGATGTTTGTATAGTATAAATACATAACGCAAGTACCGCAAATATCAACATATCATTACACCTCGACATAATGTCTATCGTAAAACCTTTCAACAAATACCACATGTCCGAGAATGAAAGCCAATTATTCATATGTGTAAGACACAATGACATAATTACTAAAATAAAGTTGGAGATGCCCGCTGAAGATGGTTTGCCCGTTGAAGATGAAAGAATTCTGTATATCCACGTAAATAAAGAGGGGCTTCCATCCGAAATAAAACGCTTAAATCCCATAATTTTCAAATATGTAGATGAAAAACTAAGAGATTACGACGACGAAAACGACGAGGTAAGCGATTACTTTAATAATGACGAAGTAGGGTCCGAATCCGATGTAGAGTCCTTCGACGACCAGGTACCCGAATACACTGAAGAAGTACCAGCTTTCGCAATCAAAATTTCTAAAAAAGACGAGATTAAAGTTATTTCGTTACACGATTTATGGACAGTAGACCAGACTATTAACAATCTTGTACTATTGTCAAAAAATATTCCAGATAATACAGAAGGAGCATATTCCGAATACAAAAGCCAGTATGCATACACAATTACACTCGCATACGAAGAAGGTGCGGGTGCAGGTCCGAGTAAAAGATTAAAACCCAATAGCGGACCCTCAGGACCAAGTTTTATCGACTTGACCTAAGATTAAAGTTTGTAAAGTTAAATTTAAGAAATTTCGCAATAGGATGTTGAAGAGGTTTTAAAAGGTTTGGTCAGATTAAAAGAGGCAAGGTTCAAAAAGTTCCATCGGTTTTGGCGCGGTAAACACCGCTAGCAGCTTTCATAATCGCTTCGTGCGTGCAATTCGTCTGCGTGCGCATCTTGTTGTTGATAATTACCGAAAAATAAAATGGAGACAAGTTCGCTTCCTCGTACATCTTCCAATACTGCAGCTGCCAGTGCTGCACCTTCCTGTATATAAATATGCCTTCATTCTTATTTTGGCACGCGTACAAGGTTATACCGAATTGCGTAGGTGTCATGTCAATATGCCAAGAATTTGCGGAGCTTTCTATGGCCGACGATGGTAGAATAAGCGTTAAACGTAAGTTAAACGCGGAGGACAATATTGCGACCGAGGAAGAAGAATGGCAGCAAACCCCGAGAGAGGATCATACAACAGTGAATTTCAGAAGTAGGGTGAACGATGGGGTACCTTGTATATCAACCGGCGGAATGAAAACGACGAGCGCACGCTTACCACCTTGGAGATCAGCGGAGAGGGAATCTGCAGGACCCAGCAGCGTTCCACCGCTTGGGCCGGCCCCCATGCAAACGGGAGCTAGTAATGCTGCTGGTGACATGCAAGAGGAATCAAGTGATGATGACGACTACAATCCCACCGATACTGAATCTATGTCCGAAACCGAAGAAGCGGGACTTTGGGAAAGGGACGACAATAACATACGTAAGGAGGAACACACCGTCCCGGAGGTTGAAATTTTTAAAGACCCGTCGAAAGCGGCGAATCATCTTCTTGAAAACGGATACGTACTGTTAAATTTTATGGATGAGGATGAGGTTTCTGCCGCTCTTCAAGAATTCAAACGCACTTTGTGTGAAGATCTCCCCGAATTCAAACCAAAAAATTGTGAGAGCAACGAGAATTGGGAGTACGGCTGCACCGGTTTCGGCGCGATAAACACCGCTAGCAGCTTTCATAATCGCTTCGTGCGTGCAATTCGTCTGCGTGCGCATCCTGTTGTTGCGGAGGTGCTAGATAATTACCGAAAAATAATCAAGCACCCCA